>JADBJO010001463.1:0-45000 GCA_016801955.1 Conus betulinus | reverse complement strand
CACTCTATGAGAAGACAAATCATAGTACCTCACCCCCTAAATACGTCAGTCCTGTGTGCTGCACACGACAATTTTGCGGGAGAGATATTCCAGTATACGACACACTCTTTGGCGAGCTCTCCGTGAGTTTTCTGGCCAAAACTATGTTCCTAAATCTGTTTGAGTTCTGCCGTACTTGTGTGGTCTGCCAGAAAACGAGGTCCAAAGATTATGTCAGTGCTGTGTCTTGGTTAAGGTTACAGTAATTATCACCTTGTTTTCAACACATGCAGGTGTTCTTGTACGTCGATGCAGTGATACTGCGTCTTTTGAGGTTACTTTTCATCCCATCAATCGTTCAGCTGGACCCTTTAGGAACGTGAGAGGAACTACGGCGCCATGGAAAGACAGTGCTCAGCGAGGCTTTGGGCTCCAGAGAAGTTGTCCAGTGTACTTGCTGGGACGCCTCTTTGTTCTCCAAACAGATCACAGCCTTTTACGTGCTTATAGTCCAGCCCCTGGTTGACTGATCTGTGTGTGTGTGTGTGTGTGTGTGTGTGTGTGTGTGTGTGTGTGTGTGTGTGTGTGTGTGTGTGTGCATCTCTCTCTTTGCCTGTATGTGTGTGTGTGTGTGTGTGTGTGTGTGTGTGTGTGTGTGTGTGGTGTGTGTGTGTGTGTGTGTGTGTGTGCGTGTGTGTGTGTGTGTGTACATGTGTGCGTGCGTGCGTGCCTGCTTGTGTGTGAGAGTGTGTGTGTGTGTGTGTGTGTGTGTGTGTGTGTGTGTGTGTGTGTGTGTGTGTGTGTGTATGCGTGATATTCAGTTGTACATGAAGTTGATTTATTTCTGTATATGTAGTACAAACTATTACAATAATTTCTTTTCAGTGTGTATCCATAAACTTGGCGGCTTCTTTCTTCATGAAGAGGTGTGTGTGTGTGTGTGTGTGTGTGTGTGTGTGTGTGTGTGTGTGTGTGTGTGTGTGTGTGTGTGTGTGTAGGGGGGAGGGGAGGTGGGGGGGGGGAAGGCGGGGGTCAGTGACAGGCATCAGTTGTCTGTCCTTTTTGGCTGACTGTTAAATTTTACTTTCCGTCGTTTCGATCGAGCTGTCACCTCATTTGACCCCTTAGAAGAGTTCACAGAAACATAGTTTGACCTGATGGTTCTCACCCTTGTCACAGTTCGTTCTGTGCGAGCTCCTCGAGGGCCAGTACCCATACTCCCTGGATGTCGCCTCCTACCTGTCGAGAGTGTGCAGGTGAGTGTTTGGTATGTTGAGCAATAGCCTTTAGTATTCGTGAAATTGTAAACTGTCACGTTATTTTGTATGTTTTAACCTTCCCCGTCCCCCCCCCCCCCCCCCCCAATTGTCGAAATTATTTATCACTATAAAAAATACTAAATACTCTTTTATAATAATTTTCATCGGCAATCCTGACCACCCTTCCCTGCCAATCTTCGAATAGGGGGTGGGTAGGGGGTGGAGCGAAGGGGAAAAAAAAAGGTTGTAACCCTAATTCATATTTATCAGAACAGCCTTAGACCAGGACTTCACTTTTTTTTTCTGTACCTGCCCACCAATCCAGCCCTTTGAGGAGATGATGAGCGTCAGGTGCGGTGTCTTGAGCCTCATTCTTCTATGTGGGAGGAGGTCTCTCCTCGCCCCATCCCCCCCCCCCCCTCCCCCCCATTCTTCTATGTGGGAGGAGGTTTCTCCTCGCCCCCTCCCCTCCCCCCTCCCCCCCATTCTTCTATGTGGGAGGAGGTCTCTCCTCGCCCCCTCCCCTCCCCCCCCCCCCCCCCCCCCCCTTCTGTTTCCCTTCATTTTGCGGACAGCTTTATCTTGAGGGACCGGAATACACAGACAGGTAACAAACGTTTCCTGGTCCGTCCAAACCTAAAAGAGTTCTTCTCATCTACCTCAGGTAGTCGCCAAGAAGAAGAAACAGTTTTATGCCCGCTGCACACTGGCCATTCGTTTTGTTTTTGTTTGTTTGTTTGTTTGTGTTTTTGTTTGTTTGTTTTTTTTTACTTGCATCTTTTAAAGAGTGAGAAGCTTCACGTTGCGTCCCATGTAATGAACGTCCCAGCATTAGACACAGAAGAAAAAGAAGAAAACACCCGAACGTGCTGGGGAGGACCCAGAGAAGCACTGTCTTCACATGCCTTTAGAGCAGTCCTGTACATTCTAACTGAATGTAAGGATACTTGCACTGTGAGGCGACTGCAGGTGGAATCTAATCCTATCTTTAGAGCAATTAAGTACTGTATCCGCCAAACATGAACAAACGGATCACAAGACAAAAGCAACGCGTTTCGACCTGTTACGTCATCTTCAGGCAAGAGAAACAACACTCAGAACAAGGAAAATGAAGAACGAGCAATCACTTATGTCACTGAGTTCGGCACAGGCTGGACACTGGATGTAGGGAACTATATGATGCCAGACCTAAACACTATACAGCAAGCTCAAAGAAGAGTTTGTTCCGGGATGGTACCTTCGGTTTGATTTTTGAGGTTATTTTTACCTTTTCATTTTTCTTTTAAAAGAAATCAATTTTTTTTAAAAAGATGATTTGATTCTAAGTTGAGTGAGACACACTTTTTTTTTTTAAATGTAAACACATTACTGAATTTGAGCTTTAACTTTGCTTATTAATTTTTCTCGCTTTGTTCGTGTGTGTGTGTATGTGTGTGTGTGTGTGTGGGGGGGGGGGGGGGGGGGGGGGGGGGGGCTACGTGCGTGCGTGCGTGCGTGGTCGTCGTATAGAGAACTGCCTTCTTTTCCGCCTGCCCTCTCCCACTGTGTGTGTGTGTGTGTGTGTGTGTGTGTGTGTGTGTGTGTGTGTGTGTGTGTGTGTGTGTGTGTGTGTGTGTGCGAGCGCGCGCACGCGTGTTTGTGTGTGTGTGTGTGTGTGTGTGTGTGTGTGTGTGTGTGTGTGTGTGTGTGTGTGTGTGTGTGTGTGTGTGTGTTTCAGTCTTAATATGGCATTTGTGGTCGGCAGGACTTAAAACAACATGATTTGATTTGATTTGAACGCCATGTTACGGGTAATATGTAAACGTGGGGGAATGGGGAGTAGCAACGAGTGTGTTGTGTTGTCTTGAGGAGCAATATGGAGCTTTTTTTTTTTTTTTTTTTTTTCTTAGAGAATCGAATCAGTCTTCAACCTCAAAAGGACCTGCAGAGCCCCCTTGATAGGAACTGGAAGTGACTTTTGTGGAGCAGAAAGGGAAAAATAAATTCTGTTCCTAAATTCTTGAATCACTGTTCTGTCCTACTAGTGTTAATCTTCGAGTCTGCGTTTTCTCAGAAGAAAATGCCGTTTGGTTTAAAATCATGTCTTAAATTAAAAAAAAAAAAAAAAAAAAAAAAAGGACCGAACTACCACTTAGAAATCCACGCACTGTTGGGTAATGGAATTCTCATTATCAGTATAAGTAACCGTTTGCAGAGAAGTGAGATGCATATATCTGTCTTTTTTTCAATATATACATAAGAAAAACCACACGAGTCAAACGTGAGATTATCGCTAGTTCTAATGTATAGCGTGCTTTACAGTGTACGCTGATCTAAATGTTAACACGTTGTTTTTTGTAGATCAGCTGTGTTTTTGTTTACGTTTTTGTACTCCCAGTTCTTATAGAGCAGAGAGTACTTTAGAATGGGATCACCCATCAGTGACTGATTAATGGATTTTTTTTTGAGTGTGTGTACACACACACACACACACACACACACACACACACACACACACACACACACACACACACATATATATATATATATATATAACAATCAGGTTTCGAAATATCGGTATCTGACCAGGAGTTATATGTTAGTGAGCTTCCTCCCCATTGGAGATGGTCTCCCGCTTCGGAGACTATAAGCTTGCAGAAGGTTCATTTTGAGAAGCATTTATCATTCCCCATTCACCCACTCAAGCACATACTGTCAGTTAGGCAGAATCATCTACCACTGCAGATATGAAGGCTTATCACCCCCCTACCATGGGCACGAGTGTGGCTGGAGAGACCGATTCTCGAGGCACACACCCGTGGGCAGTAGGGGCAATTGAACGTGGCTAATGTGGGAAGGGAGGACACCAAGGCCTTGCGTTTTTCTCTTGCAGTAGTCATGTGGTTGCGGCGGTTGTCTTCAAATTCTTCCTGGGCCTTCCTGGTTAGACTTCGCCATACTGCTCTGTCTTGGGCACAAACTCTAGGTCTTTTGCAGGCGTGTAGCTGTGCTTCAGATTGTCTTTTACACAGTCTTTGAAGCGCTTTCTGGGGCGGGGCTCTGGGTCTCTGGCCCTGCCTCAGTTCTCCGTAGAGCAACTGCCGAGGCAGTCTGTGAGGCTCCATACGGATGACATGTCCAGTCCAGCGAAGCTGGGCCTTCATTATCATGGCTTCGATGCTGAGCAGCAGACCGGCTCTGTCCAGGACTTCGAGAGGTTGGTCACTCGGTCTTGCCACTTGATGCCCATAATCGCTCGTAGTGATCTCGTGTGGAAGCGTTCAAGCTGTTTCGTGTGTTTCCGGTACAGCGTCCAGGACTCACAGCCGTAGAGGAGACTAGTGAGAACAACAGCTTTGTAGACCTTGATCTTTGTGTCGAGCTTGATGCTTTTGTGGGTCATCACACGAGTACGTAGGCGGCCAAGAGCTTGGCTGGCTTTGCTGATCCTGGCAGAGATTTCTCTGTCAAGAGAGCCATCACTGGAAATGACGCTCCCGAGGTACTTGAAGTGCTCGACAGTTTTCAGAGTGGTGCCTCCGATGGTGATGGTGGGGGGAGGTTGCACTGTTGGGCCTGGGGAGGGTTGGTAGAGCACTTCCGTTTTTCCAAGGCTGATTGTGAGGCCAAAAAGCCGAGAGGCTTCCGCAAACTTGCTGACAATGAACTGGAGATCCGCTTCTGTGTGTGCCATCAGGGCACAGTCGTCGGCAAACAGTGCGTCAGTCACAAGTCTCTCGACTGTTCGGGTCTTGGCGCTCAGCCGACGAAGGTCAAACAGAGAGCCGTCCAGCCTGTACTTGATGTAGATGCCTCTGTCGAGATCTCCGAGGGCATGGTTCAGCACGCACGTGAAGAACAGGTTGAACAGGACCGGAGCAAGGACACAGCCCTGCTTGACGCCGTTCGAGATTTCAAAGGGAGCAGAGCTGTCACCCCCCCAACAAGCACAAGGCCAACCATGTCGTCGTGGAATAGGCGGATGATTTTTGTGAATTTCCTCGGACAGCCAAGCTTGGAGAGTATGACCCACAGCGCCTCCCTGTTCACCGTGTCGAAGGCTTTTGTTAAGTCGATGAAGACAGCGTAGAGGTCCATCCGCTGCTCAATACACTTTTCTTGGACCTGTCTCACCGAGAAGACCATGTCGATGGTGCTGCGGCCTGGTCTGAAGCCAGACTGTGACTCCAGGCAGTGACGGTTCTGACACAGCGCTGATCAGGCGGTTTAAGATGACTCTTGCAAGGATTTTCCCAGCGACTGAGAGGAGGGAGACGCTCGGTAGTTACCACAGTCAGACTTGCTGCCCTTGTTTTTATACAGGGAGACAACAGTGGCATCTCGAAAGTCTTGTGGCATGGTTTCTTCCCCCCAAACGCTGCAGAGTATGTCGTGGAGAGTGTCCAGGGCCACTGGACCGGCTGCCTTGTACATCTCGGCTGGGATGCCGTCCATGCTGGTGCCTTACCACTGCTCGTCTGCTTCACTGCCTTAGTGATTTCCTCGAGGCTGGGTAGAGGTCAAGCTCTTCCAGGGCCGGCTTCTCCGGGATAGCGTTCAAGGCTGAAGAGTCGACTGTGGACGGTCTGTTGAGTAAGGTGGAGAAATGTTCCCTCCAGCGTTGTGTGATGCTGTCCTTGTCTTTCAGCAGGGTCTTGCCATCTGCAGACAGGAGTGGGGTGGTGCTGGGTCTCTGTGGTCCGTAGACAGCCTTGAGCGAGTTGAAGAACTCTTTGGAGTAATTCAGCTCGGCATATCGTTGAACCTCATCAGCTTTCCTGTCCCACCAGCTGTCTTGCATTGTGCGCAGTTCTCTCTGGGCTTTGCTCTGGAGGTGCTTGAAGCGATCCTTCTTGGAGATGGAGGATAGATCGTTCTGCCAGTTGATATAGGCAGTGTGTTTCTCTTCTAAGAGTTTGTTGATGTCTTCATTGTTTTCATCAAACCAGTCCTGGTGGACATGCTTCTTGAGGCCTAGAGTGGCTTTGGCTGACTCTGTCACCGTCTGTTTGAAACTGGTTCCATTGTTCTGTTGGGTCTCTCAGTCAGCGGTCCCTGAGCAGTCAGAGTCTCATCTAGGTGAGTTTGGAATTTCTCTTTTACGAGAGGGTTCTGCAGTTTTGAGATGTTGAATTTTGATCGAGCAGCCTTGGGCTTCCTGCGTTGGACTCTCTGGCTATGTGAAAATTGAAGACCGCCCTCACTAAACGGTGGTCTGTCCAACACTCAGCTCCTCGCATGGCTCTGGTGATCATCACGTCCCGTGTATCCTGCCGTCGAACAATGACATAGTCTATAAGATGCCACTGCTTGGACCTTGGATGCATCCACGTGGTTTTGTGTTGTTGGCCAGTCTGAAGAGGGTGTTGGTGATGGTGAGACCCGTTCTCAGCACACAGTCAGGAGCAGTAGCCCGTTGCTGTTCATCTTGCCGACTCCCTGGGAACCCAGAACTCCCTCCCAGCTCTGGTGATCTGTCCCCACTCTTGCGTTGAAGTCCCCTAGGACTACTAGCTTGTCGCTTGCAGGAGTTGACTTCACAAGAGTGTCCAAGGTTTCATAAAATCTCTCCTTGTCTTCCTCACAGCTTGTGAGTGTGGGGGCGTAGGCACTGATGATGGTGACATGCCTGGAGCGACCGACGGGGAAGCGCAGTTTCATCAGTCGTTCGTTGATGCCGGTGGGGAGATCAGGGAGTTGGTGTAGCAGAGAGTGTTGCGGATGGCAAATCCAACTCCATGCTGTCTGTCGTCATCTTCTGCTTTTCCCTTCCAGTAGAAAGTGTAGCCTCCCTCTGGTTCACAGATTGCTCCCTCCCCAGCAAAGCGAGTCTCGCTGAGCGCAGCGATGTCAATCCTGTATCGCGCCAGCTCTTTGGCTACAAGAGCAGTTCTTCTGTGGGGGCCGTGTTGTGTCCTCTCTATCCAGCAATGTGCGCACGTTCCATGCACCGATAATGAGTCTTTTTTCTTCTCTTTTTTTCTTTTCGACCGCTAAGAGGGTTAACTGCCAGCTGCGGCATGCTGGCCAGTTAGTTATAGGGCAGGCAATTTTTAGGACACCTTTTCTAGTCCCTTCCCTTACTAGGGTGAGCAGTGCTGTCCTGAAAAGGGCTGCTCAGACACCTGGGATGCTACCGAACTCCACTGCTGCCCCGGGTACAATGGAGAGCGACCATCTGTCCCAGGCCGCCTACGTGTAGGCTTGGAACTACGACTGCCAGTAGTAACCGCTACCTGTCGCTTCGTCCCGCCCCCATCGCCGCAGGACTTTCTGAGTCAGAAGAGGGAAGTATGAGGGGATTGGTTTGGGGAAAGAAAGGGGGATCTGCACAAAAACCTGTGCGTGAGTTGGTTTTTGGTGGGGAAGCTGTTGCACTGGAACAACCCCCACCCTCTCGGCCGCAGAAGCCAGAGTCCAGTGGCACAAAGAATTGTTACGACTGGGGGCCTCCTTGGCTGCAGTGGATGGCCAGGTCTTCTTCCGTGCTCTGACGTGCCCTTCACACTCCACAGTGCGTTGTTGAAACCGCCCTCCAAGCCGTTGAATCAGTCACGTGATTTCCTCCGCCTTGTCCGCCGGAAACAAACTTCACATGCTAGGGTGAGCAAGTCCTGAAATCACCGAGGGTTTGAAACCCGTCGGCTACCCTCATCAGGTTCAGCCAGCCTGCCAAAGCTGTTGCCCGGGTGTGGCCGCTGCGCATGCTACAGCTACGGGGAGCCACTGATGAGAGTTGAGTGCCATGTGGGAGCCAATAGAGAACGAGCTGTCCTGAAAAGGACATGGCAAGCTCCCCCCATGTGTGTAACACATGATACCTTGACTCTCATTGAGCATTGCTATCTTTTCTCAACCAACATCTGCACATTAACGCCAACACATTATTTCACCTGTTACAATAACATCATCCCACAGCATTGTTTACTTTTTTCAACAGCACTATTTGTATGAACCTCCCACACCCACCCCCCACCTCATAGTGGATGGAGATATATGAGCTCTCCTTCTCTTGCCCCCCCCCCCCCCCCCCCCACACACACACACACACACACACACTCTACCTCCTCCTCCCCCTCTCACCCTCTTTTTTTTAATTACAGTTACTCTCATTTTATTCTTCTACTTATTTATTATAATTACTAGCATTATCATTATTACTATTACCATCCTTATATATATATATATATATATATATATATATATATATATATATATATATATATATATATATATAGTGTATGTGTGTGTGTGTGTGTGTGTGTGTGTGTGTGTACCCCCCCCCCCCCCCCCCCCCCCCCCCCCCCCCCCCCCCCCCTCCCCCCCCCCCCCCCCCCCCCTTAGCATAGCATTATTATCAATCCATCTTAACCACAACCGTCACATATACCACACCACCCCACTAAACTAGCCACACAACCCCATCGCCTCACTCATCCCTCCCTCTGGGAACCGCCGATTTGTCGCACACGCCGATTTGTCGCACGTGCGACAAATCAGCGGGAAAAGGGGTGTGCTGAACCGCCGATTTGTCGCACAAGCCGATTTGTCGTACGTGCGACAAATCGGCGGTTCAGCCTCGCGCTGCTTTGTCGCACATGAATAGGTGTGTGTGTGTGTGTGTGTGTGTGTGTGTGTGTGTGTGTGTGTGTGTGTGTGTGTGGTGAATGGGAGAGAGAGAGGAAAAGACAGAGAGAGAGAGAGAGAGAGAGAGAGAGAGAGAGAGAGAGATGATGCGGCAGACAGACAGACAGACAGACAGACAGACAGAGTGTGTGTGTGTGTGTGTGTGTGTGTGTGTGTGTGTGTGTGTGCGTGTGTGTGTGTGTGTGTGTGAGAGAGAGAGAGAGAGAGAGAGAGAGAGAGAGAGTGATGCAGACAGACAGACAGACAGACAGAGTGTGTGTGTGTGTGTGTGTGTGAGAGAGAGAGAGAGAGAGAGAGAGAGAGAGAGAGAGAGAGAGAGAGAGAGAGAGAGAGAGAGAGAGAGAGCGTGGCGTGGCGCCCAATGTACTATAGGTTCCCACGGTCTCCTGAAAGCTATTTGCTATTTTTTTTGCAAAATAATTAAAAGATTTTTCATTTCATTCATTTCATTTCCTTTTCATTTTCATTTCATCTCTCTCTCTCTCTCTCTCTCTCTTCATCTCTCTCTCCCATTCACCACACAGACACAGACACAGACACACACAGACACACAGACACACACGTACACACACACACACACACACACACACACACACACCTATACATGTGCGACAAAGCAGCGTGAGGCTGAACCGCCGATTTGTCGCATTCTTTGTTGTACTGTCCTAAATGTTAAATGTGATCTATTTTTTTTTTGCTTGAAGAAGACCCAAGAGGTCGAAATGCATCGTGTCTTGTCCTGTACTTTGTTTGTCAATGTCCTTGGCGGCAACTAACCCCCACTCTTTCTAAATTTTGCTTCGTTCTCCGCCATCAGTCAGTCGCTCCAACCACACTATGTCGTCAGTGGGTACAGACTTTGAAAGTACAAATGCTCCCATTCCCGACTTTCAGTCAGAGCACGTGCAAAAACAACCATGTGATATGATAGAGGCGCATGAAGAGAAAAAATACTAACACATGCAATGTACAAAATAGAGTACATCACAGGGCGACAAGAAATGGGTAGAGAGAGAAGAGGGAAGCGCAATGAAGGGGGAGGGTGGGTGCGGGGACGAGGGGGGTGGGGAATGTGCACAGCGGTTGCATTATCATGTTCAGGTTACCTACAGATTGAATTCAGTGATATAAATACAATTTTAGGAGAGAGAGAGAGAGAGAGAGAGAGGAGAGAGAGAGAGAGAGAGAGAGGACAGGCGTGGCTGTCAGGGTGAGGAGGAGATACGAGGAGAGAGGAGACGAGAGGGAGGAGAGAGGAGAGATATTAGAGAGAGGGGGACGAGGAGAGGATTAAGAGAGAGAGAGTGAGATGAGAGACAGATGAGGGAGAGGGAGAGAGAAGAGAGAGAAGAGCTAGAGAGAGAGATTAGAGGAGAGGAGAGAGAGAGAGAGGGAGAGAGAGGATGGCGAGTGAGGAGGTGAGAGAGAGAGAGAGAGTCGAGACATATTCACAAATCAGCTGTGTGCGAGAAGGGAGAGACCAAGACCCTCCAGGTCACACGAATTCAGACGCACATGGCGACCTTTTGCTCTACATGGCGAGAGAGAGAGAGACCGGGAGGCAGATAAGTCTCTCGTCGAGTGAGCTGACGAGGATTTGTCGGAGAGGGATCTCTGTGCAGACATTCTAGATAGGTCGAAGGCAATGTGTCTTGCTTTGAGGGAAGGCTGTTGGAGTCCGCGGGGAACCCTTGGGAGTGAGAGATGCACGTGGGCCACCCTTGTGCTTTTGTAGTATATAGGAGGGGGGCGGCGGCAAGGGGACCCCATTCTTTCTAAATTTGCTTCGTTCTCCGCCATCAGAGAGAGACAGAAGAACGAGAGGGGAGAGAGGAGGGAGAGGGCAGGAGGTCTAGGGGCGGAGGGAGGGAGTGAACCACGTGAGGGTCACAATATTGTCAAACACTCATTAGAAGTCAGGGGTACACAGACTTTGAATACAATGAGATTCCCATTTCAGAGAGCACGTGCAAAAAAGAACAAGATCTGAGAGAGGCGCTGAAGAGAGGAGAGCAGGGCGACAAGATAGAGGAGAGAGAGAGAGGGACAGACGGTCGGTGCGGGACAGGGGAGAGTGGATGGACAGAGAGAGGAGAGAGAGAGGGAAGGAGAGAGCGAGGGAGTGGGGGGAGAGGGAGGGAACTAGGGTGGCATGGCGAGAGGCAATACTGAGGAATTAGGCTAGAAGAGTGAGAGATTAGAAATACAATTTTAGGGGAGAGAGAGAAGGAGAGGAGAGAGAGAGAGGAACAGGAGAGAGAGAGAACGGGAGGGTAGGAGGGGAGAGAACTGAGCTAGCAAACCTTGATCATTGAGAGAGAGAGAGAGATGAGATGAGAGAGGAGGGAGAGAGAGAGAGAGAGAGAGAGAACCTGAGCTAGAAAACTTTTAATTGATCAAGGATTGAGAGAGAGAGAGAGAGAGAGAGAGAGAGATGAGAGAGAGGAGGAGAGAGGAGAGAGAGGAGAGAAAGAGAGAGATTCCACATTTCAGAGCGCACATGGAGAAAACAAACTTCAATGAGGTGCCTGCAGCACTGGAACAAAGAGAAAGAAAGTGAGCACGAGGAATACTAGTGATCTGTGCAGTATTCTAGTATACCCTTCACTGGCTGCTTTGAGGTGCTGTTGGATTCCGTTGTTGAACCCTTGGTAGTGAGAGTACCACAGAATTGTAGACTGTAGTATATATCTCCATTTGATGCCAAGGGAGCACAAAACACAATCAGCCATGCCTACCTGACGAGTCTGATCCAGTGAACGAAAGGCCTCAGAGCAGGCGATGTAAAAAGATTCTGTCCTACAGATGGGGTTACAACGGTTCCCAGTATGCTGTTGGTGAAAATCTGGGTATTTATGACAAGACAGACAGATAGACAGACAAATGGATAGTTTCCAAACGAGGTGAAAGAGGGTGGAAATGAAACAAATATTGAAGAACAAACAAACAAACAAACAAAAACCGGTATTAGCTCCACCAGACCATCGCGCACTAACCACTGAGCCACAGGGACACCTGATATTTGTAGGAAAAGTTAAGCCTTATGAAGTTCACTTTTGTTCCTCCTTGACCAGATCCAACTTGAACACCTCTCTGCGCTTCTGCCATTGCTTTCAGGGCTTTGGTTTTTTCCCTCCCTGCAACTGAGAGCTGTTTCATGAGGCTGTATGCAGACGTTCCCACAAACCCCTAGCTCCAATTTCTGCAGTGAGGACTTTGACCTGATAGCCTTCTCTCCTCAGGCTGTTTGCCAGATCAGCATACTTTTCAGTCTTGTAGATCTGAGCTGCCTCCATTCTGTTCTCATATGGCACCGTGAGCTCGATCATGATCAGCTGCTTGTTGACTGAGAGTGTAATACTATGTCTGGTCTCATGCCACTCTTGCTGATAATCTCTGGGTGACTATTCCATTCTGGGAGGTCTGCTGTGCACTCCCAGTCATCTGCCCCGTCCAGCAGACTCTGCCTGCATGTTCCGAGTGGCACTGTTGTTCTTGGCCATGATTCGCTGCCTCCTGCCGTGAAGAATGTTGCGGGTGCTTTTGGAGTCCTGATTTTCCCTTTTGTGGTGTTGGTACTAGCCCAGACTACTTGTACAATCTCTTTGAGCACTTGGTTGTGCCTCCATGTGTACCTTCCTTGAGCCAGGGCTACTTTACATGAGCTTAGGACATGCTCCACTGTTTGTTTTCATGGCAAAGGGGGCATGAAGGATCGTCTGTTTTCCCCCACTTCACCAGGTTTGCATTTGAAGGCAGAAGGTCATATGCAGATCTGAGAATGAAGCTGATCCTGAGAGGGGCCATGTGCCAAATGTCATTCCAAGTGAGACTTCTTTGGAGTGCATTCTCCCACGTTGTCCATTGCCCTTGCTGGCTCTGCTGGACTGCTTTTTGGAGTCTTTGTTGGTCTTCTTCTTTTCTCATCTCCTGAATCATCATGTCTCTTTTGGCTTTTCCTTTGGCCTTTGACCACCATTCAGTTTTGGTCACCCCCAGTCCTTGTCTGTTGGTCTGTGTGTGTCCTGTTATTTCTCTGATCTTGAGACTTTCTTTTGCAGAATCCATCGCCTCTTGAACTTTCCATTTTCTGCCTGTCTTCAGCTGGGGCTTGATTGCTTCAACACCCTTGTCTCCTGTCCTCCAGCATGCTTTGAAGTCTGATCTTCCTGCTTTATATTCCTCCAGGATGGATTTCAGTGGTAGTTTCAGCTTTGCTTGGCGACAGTATAGCGCTATGTCAGTCAGACAGGGTGGGACACCAAGCCATTTCCTTGTGAACTTGTTGATTTTGGATTCCATTGCCTCCACTATGCTGGTGCAGATGTCGTATATCATCAGAGGCCATAGGAGCTTTGGTATCAGCATGAACTGCAGACACCAGACCTTGTATTTGCCAGGGAGCCCACACTGGTCAATGGTCTCCAAGCCTTCTTCCGACATCTGTTTGGTTTCTTTTGCTCTTCGTGTGTCTTTCAGCGTATCATCATACCATCTTCCAAGGCTCTTGACTGGCTCTTCTGTTACTGTTGGAATGGTCTGGTTGGCAACACTGAAGACCACAGATTCGGCCACTTTTCCTTTCCTCAGTGAGAGACTCCGTGATTTCTTTGGCTTGAACTTCATTCTGGATGAGGCAACTATGTCGTCCAGCCTCTCCAGCACGTGACGTGTCTCGTCTTCTCTGGATGAAATCACTGTAGTGTCATCCATGAAGGCCTGAGAGGGGGCATCTTGTATCCATCGCCAAGGTCTGTTTGTCTTGCGTTGCTTGTTGCTGCTTTCAAGATGACTTCCATTGCCAACACGAACAGTATTGGGGAAATGGCACAGCCCATTGCAATGCCCACTTCCAAGTTTGATCCAATCTGTTGTGTACTCCTTGGTAGAGAACCGCATTGAGAAGCCATTGAAGTACTTCTTGAGCATGTCGCGATGTTCTTTGGCACATGGTACATCTTAAGAGCCAACTGTATCATCTCATGGGGTACAGATCCATATGCGTTTGCCAGGTCGAGCCACACTACGTCCAGGTCTCTCTTTTCTGTTTTTGCTCTTTGGATTGCGTCCCAGATCATTGTGGCGTTCTACACAGCCAGCCACGCCTGGAATGCCACCTTTCTGGACTGACACATCCAAGTACTTGTTTTCCATGAGGTACTTGGTCAGCCTTGCTGCCATGACAGAGAAGAAGATTTTCCCTTCGACGTTCAGTAGTGATATTGGCCTGAACTGGCTGATGTCACTTGAGTTTTGCTCTTTGGGGATGTACACACCATCTGCCGTCATCCACTGGCCGCTGATCTTCTGATTTCTCCAAGCTGATCGCAGCAGCCTGTGGAGCCACTCCAGCACCTTGGGACATTTCTTGTACAGCTGGTAAGGTATTCGTTTGGCCCCCTGGTGATGATTTGGCTCTGGCTTTGTCGACCACCTTCTTGATTTCCGCCAACGTTGGAGGCTTGTCATTGAACTGTTCTCAGGGTTGGTTGGCCACACCAGACCTTGAATGTCGAGTGGTGCTTTGCTCTGTGAGTCAGAGTATGTTTTTCTCAGATGCTGCTCAAGAACTCCTTTGTCCACACTTAGGGTCCCAGATTTTGGCTGCTCGAACAGAGTTCTGGCAAACTGGAAGGGGTCTCTGAAGAAACGCTCTTGTGTCTTCTTCTTTTTGCTCTTCCTCTCTCCTCGCAGATTCCGCTTTGCTGAGGGCGCTGTGTTTTGCTTTCAGGTCTTCCCAGAGTTTTTCCAAGCCTTGTTTTTCAGCTGGCAGAGCAGTCTTCATTTGCTTCTTGAGGTTTTTCTTTTGGACCCTGATCTTGTCCATCTCTTCTTGGCGTCTGGATTTCTTTGGAGGTGTTTTCTCTTTGGGTAGTTTTGCTCCATAGGCGTCTCTACATGTGGCATACACAATGTCCCCATATGTGGCTAGTTTGTGTTCCAGGGTGCTTTTCCCTATCAGTGCATCGAGTCTTTGGACAATTTTTGCATCCAGTTTCTCCCAATCTTCAGTCTCGTTTGCTCGTGGCAGGAGTTGAGTTTCAGGCGCCTGGCATCGAGGGCCTGTGCAAATTCCTCATCCGAACCAACAGCGTGGATGTCCTTGGCACTGTGGTTTAAATCCTGGCCTTGGTCTTCCGACGTCTTATCTGCTGATGCAGTGCGCTGCTGCTCATTCAGATGAGTCTTCACACATCCCATCTTTGTTCTGTGGATCTTCATGCCACGGGTGGTAGCGAAACGCTTTCCACAGACACATGGATATTCCATTTGGTCCATGTTCGTAGTCCGTTTGGGATTTGCAGTCGTGATTGGTTGAGCACCGATGGATTCATCATTCTCTCCCCCTTTCGGTGAATCCTGGGAGCATCTTTTCTTTTTGTTTTTCGTAGCCACATGTTGAAGGCAAAGTGGGGAGCCAGCCCACAGAGCCCTTGGTTCTGGTCTTTCCCAGTGTCCTCCGGTCTTTCCCGGACGTCCTCCGGCCTATTCCCGGAAGTCAATGGTTTACCCATGCATCAGTAGAAAGAAACTCGTGGAGAGCGTGGCAGCAGAGAGTCCTCAGAAGAGAAGCCCCCTTCAAGCGAGTGTTTCGGCCCTTATCTCCTGACACTCTAGGGGGGTTGGGCCACACCGGTTCATGACTCCGGATGTCCCTCTGCTGCCCCTTTTTTTTTTTTTTCCCATCTTGGGATGAGCCATGACTGGATTCGAACCCATGCCCTTCTGGACATGCTCATTTTCACTTAATGACTCGCGCACTAACCACTGAGCCACAGGGACACACTGATATTTGTAGGAAAGTTAAGCCTTATGAAGTTCACTTTTGTTCCTCCTTGACCAGATCCAACTTGAACACCTCTCTGCCGCTTCTGCCATTGCTTTCAGGGCTTTGGTTTTTTCCCTCCCTGCAACTGAGAGCTGTTTCATGAGGCTGTATGCAGACGTTCCCACAAACCCCCTAGCTCCAATTTCTGCAGTGAGGACTTTGACCTGATAGCCTTCTCTCCTCAGGATGTTTGCCAGATCAGCATACTTTTCAGTCTTGTAGATCTGAGCTGCCTCCATTCTGTTCTCATATGGCACCGTGAGCTCGATCATGATCAGCTGCTTGGTTGACTGAGAGTGTAATACTATGTCTGGTCTCATGCCACTCTTGCTGATAATCTCTGGGTGACTATTCCATTCTGGGAGGTCTGCTGTGCACTCCCAGTCATCTGCCCCGTCCAGCAGACTCTGCCTGCATGTTCCGAGTGGCACTGTTGTTCTTGGCCATGATTCGCTGCCTCCTCCTGCCGTGAAGAATGTTGCGGGTGCTTTTGGAGTCCTGATTTTCCCTTTTGTGGTGTTGGTACTAGCCCAGACTACTTGTACAATCTCTTTGAGCACTTGGTTGTGCCTCCATGTGTACCTTCCTTGAGCCAGGGCTACTTTACATGAGCTTAGGACATGCTCCACAGTTTGTTTTCATGGCAAAGGGGGCATGAAGGATCGTCTGTTTTTCCCCACTTCACCAGGTTTGCATTTGAAGGCAGAAGGTCATATGCAGATCTGAGAATGAAGCTGATCCTGAGAGGGGCCATGTGCCAAATGTCATTCCAAGTGAGACTTCTTTGGAGTGCATTCTCCCACGTTGTCCATTGCCCTTGCTGGCTCTGCTGGACTGCTTTTTGGAGTCTTTGTTGGTCTTCTTCTTCTTTTCTCATCTCCTGAATCATCATGTCTCTTTTGGCTTTTCCTTTGGCCTTTGACCACCATTCAGTTTTGGTCACCCCCAGTCTTGTCTGTTGGTCTGTGTGTGTCCTGTTATTTCTCTGATCTTGAGACTTTCTTTTGCAGAATCCATCGCCTCTTGAACTTTCCATTTTCTGCCTGTCTTCAGCTGGGGCTTGATTGCTTCAACCACCTTGTCTCCTGAGTCCTCCAGCATGCTTTGAAGTCTGATCTTCCCTGCTTTATATTCCTCCAGGATGGATTTCAGTGGTAGTTTCAGCTTTGCTTGGCGACAGTATAGCGCTATGTCAGTCAGACAGGGAACCAGAAGGCGCACTACAATAACTTTTCTTTCCCCTCCCCTCTCGGGAATAATTTTTTAAACGATAACCAACTTTTCCAATTTGAACAACACATTTGTTTTACAACAAATATCTTCATTCCTCTCCAGTGGAGGTACAATCATTCCACAAATGCACTAGCTGGGACCAAATTTCATCTCATTATACATAGTAGTTCACAAATACGTCTTTTAATGGTTTCTCCTCCTCACTGGAGAAACAATGTATACATTTTCCAAAGAAGAATCAAAAGATGGCTTAAAATATAGGAATATCATCTGAGTTATGACCCAGGGGGACAATCAAAAACTCCGTGTGGGTCAACATGACACACACTTAAGTTCTCTCACGACTGCAGCAGTCGTTGTCCTCTTCACAATTAGATGCTGCCACAGCACTGTAGCCCAAATACTTGTGCGACTGTCACAGTCGCTTACCCTGTTACTGGTGCTGCCACAGCACCGGGAAGGGCTGAAACACGAATGAAGTCCGTGTAAGTAATCTATTTCAAAATCTGAATAATGATAAATCTTTTATCTTTTTTTTTTCCCTTTCTTAACTGTCTCTCTTTTCTCTTTCTCCCCATCTGTCTATACCTCACCTGGTAATGGCAGATTACAGGTGAATCTCGTTCTGCAGTTCCAAACAACCTGTCTGTCAGTGTCCCCAAGCCATCTCCTTCCTATACTTTATTTTTCCTTCCTGCGCTCTTCCTGAGTACATATTCAGTGAGTACTCATCTAGCTCTATGTATTACCAGCCTTGGTTACTTGACCAATGGACAACGTCCGTCCATTTTCCTGAGCGATTCAACCAATAATCACCCTACGTCTATAGCCACCAGCGACACCGATCACACTGGTAAGGCCACGTAAATTATCCTTTCTTTTACCTTTCCTCTTCCCTACCTAGGGAAATGCTTTATAACAAATAAGGGCGTACGCGACAGAACATCACATGTCGCCATGTGAGGCGACATCACATGACACACCCCCATCCCGGGGTGAAAAAAAAAAACAAAAACAAACAAATTTCGCCAAGAATTTTTTTAATACACATACATATCTATTTAACATACAACTTCAGCCATCAATCACCAATTTTTCATCATACAAGAGTTTTCATCAATGTATAGAATAACATTTATGAACATCATAAAGATCCAAAATCACATTTCAAAATCTTATTTTGAAAAAAAAAAAAAAAAAGTTTTTTTTTTCTGTTTAAAAAAAAAAATTCATACTCCATCACAAATCACAAGTTACACAGACATGAAGAACATATAATACTGATCACTCCAAATGCCAATCATGTTTATGTATACCAACATGTAAACACAGTTTTTCTTGCCTGTTCTCACATAAACATGTGTCCCATAATCCTCACAAAATGAGAATTTCCTCATGACCCACTTGATGAGAAAAATTTACCGAGTGAAAAGTCTGTCTTCAAGCAAGAATATACAATATAGCAGTCCACTCGAAAGTTAAACACTTTTTTTTCATTCTTCACAATGGACCGACGTTGAAGAAAAAAAAAAAAAACACTTGTAACACATAAAATGAAGTATTCTGCACCCATTCACAAAGTAACATCCTACTATGAAATTCTAATGCCCATACATATGCACTTTTGAGAAAAGATCAATTACAACTACTTATTAATTAGGTTGACAGTAGCACACATAAAACTGCCAAAATGTCAAATAAGTCCTTCCACAATGAAAACAAGCAGCAGAAACAGTCTTTCTTTTTTATGCAGTTACAGCTGCACGAAGGATACTGTGCACTCACGCACGGACAGAAAATCTGCCATGGCATTCTGAGTTCCAGGTAATGGCTCAATGTCAAACTTGAACTCCTGCAATGACAAAGCCCATCTTAACAGCCTGCTGTTTTTGGTCTTGGACGACTGTAAAAACGTCGATGGCCTGTGGTCGGTTTGTAACCGAAACTGTCTCCCAATAAGGAATCTGGCAAATTTCTCACAGCCCAAACAATGGCAAGACACTCCCTCTCGATTGTTGAGTATTTGACTTGCGTGTTAGAGAACGTTTTACTTGCATATTGCACAGGGTGTAACAATCCATTCTTTCTTGCAAAAGTACAGCTCCCATGCCTTTGGAGCTGGCATCAGTTCTCAAAACAACATTCTCTGAAAGAGAGGGCAACAGCAGTACAGGGAATGAATTGAGGGTGTTTTGGACACCTTCCACAGCTTTCTGGCACTCCTCTGACCAGACGATACATTTGTTTTTTTGTTCTTTTGTTAAGTCACTCAAAGGGGCTGTCAAGGACGCAAAGTGCGGTACACATCTTCTGTAATAGGACAACAATCCCAGGAGTGATCTTATTTGTTTCTTTGTAGTGAGTCTCTTCAAGGCCGAGATCTTTTCTACTTTATTTTCCTCTGGTATCATTTTCCCAACAGAAATGACATGACCCAAAAACTCAAGATCTGAAATCCAGCACGAACTTTGGATGGTTTAGCTGTCAGACCAAAATTCCGGAGTTTACAAAAAAACAGCTCTCAAGTTATCCAGAAGATCATTCCATGACTTTGCAACAAAGCAAAATGTCATAAAAAAATTAAATAAAATAACCTTACCACTCCACACTCATGAAGTTTTAGTGCGCTCATCATTCTGGCAAAAGAAGCTGGGGGGGGGGGGGGGGGGGGGGGGGGGGGGGGTAATCCAAATGGCATTTTCGTCCATTGAAACAGTCCAAAAGGTGTCTGGAAAGCTGTTTTTTCCTTGTCTGCTTCAGCCATAGGGATTTGCCAGTACCCTTTAGTTTAGTCTATATTGACAAAAATACTTTTCCTTCTGACAGTTGACAAAGAAGTTCTTCAATGTCTGGGATAGGTTCTGCATCAAACACAGTGATTTTGGTTAACTTCCTGTAATCGAAGCAAAACCGCACCGAGCCATCAGGTTTGTCCACCAATACAACTGGTGAGCTGTATGGTGACGAGGACGGCTTAATAACTTTCAATCCAAGCATAACTTGAATCTCTCTTTCGACAACCTGTTTTCTTTCGCAAATGGGAGGGGGGTATGGTTCGATTCGGACTGGGTTTTCCGTACTCAAGTGAATAGTATGGGGTTCAGTTGATGTCACTGTACCTGGGGTATCAGTCAGGACATCCTGGAAGTCCTTCAAAATACCTTCCGATTGTTCTTTCGGAATCAAAGACAGATCATCACACAAAACAACATCACGATAAGTTTCTCCCTTGACAGAGAGTGGGCAGAGGTACAATATCATCTAAACTGGTAATTGTTCACAATCCCCATATTCGTTGTTTGCACAGTCAGTCTTTGCTCTGTCTCTGTATGTGACATCAGGTACAAAATCAGAGCCAATGATTTCTGTAATAGCCACATCTGTTCTAGACACTGGACATGTCCATTCAATTGACTCGTTAATGGCAACATTTGTATGGTCAACATACTTTTTTTTTAGCATGTTTACATGGAATACCTTTTCAGCATTTGCCATTTTCACTTTGTAATTCACCCCAGAAAGTTTGTTGTCTTGTCCAGGTACATGCCTGTATAGGATGTCAGAGTCCAGTATGTACGTCGGCTTGTCTGTCGGCATGTCAGAAACAGTCTGCTTTGCAGTGGAAAGTATAGTCGTCAGTGTCTCGTCGCTTCTCTGCATAGTCTTCAAAACATCTGGCGTAACTTTTAGTTCATCCAGTTTTGAAACCTTGAGCGGTTTTGTTAGTTTTCCCTGCTCGACAACTTTTGATCTTGTGCTGATGAGACAAGGAACGAAAGATCCTCCGGCACCACCATGTACTGTCGCGACAGCTGGTAGATTTCCCAAAGTCAAATCGCAAAACTGGATTATCAATAACACAGGTGGTAAGCGACCCGGAGTAGTATGGCGTATCGACGGAAATTTTTGCAAGTGGAAAAGTTTCAATTTTTCCACCAAACGATCTGCATCTCTGAACACTGTCAAGATATTGGTTAGGTAGAACAAAAGATTTCCTTACACCAGCTGTGGTGCAACCTGTATCTCGCAAAACAGAACCTTGTAACCATGGCACACCATCCTCCAAAAGAAGACCATCAATGGACTGATCTGGTGCCAAAACAAGACCTTCTTCACATGTAGTGGAAACAAATCCAGTCTTTGTTCCACTTCCTTTGAAAGGACCGTCCCGTTTTAAATGGAATTTGCCCTCACAAAAATGGCAACGCATGGTTTGATCGGTGGACAATTGGTTACTGTCAATCTGTGAACCTCGACCTTGTCCACGAACTGGACCAAAGGGTCTGAGCGGTTGTTGTTCACCACGCCCTCGAAAGGGAATAGGTCTTTCCGGTGGTGAGTATTGGTACTGACGGAAATCGCCAGAACCGACATGGCCTTGACCGCGGAAAGGTCGTTGTCTGTTGCCAAAAGACGTGTAACCGTGAGGACCTTGGAATGAAGCGCGATTTCCTCTTCTATAGTTTCCTTGTCCACAATGTATTCGAAATGCCGCGTGAGACTCGAAAAGAGATGAATCCCCTTTGGGGCAATACCTTTATCTGGATGAACAATACAGTACTGATCCGCCATCTGACACATTTCGTCAACATTGTTGAACTGTCTTTCTTTAAGAAAAGTGGCCAAATCTTTGCTGACGCTCTGAAAAAGTTTGCTCTCGAAGAAGCAAGTCTCGCAGCGATTCAAAAGTCTTATTCGTCTTTGTTAACTCTATCCATCTGTCTAAACAGTGACTCATTCTTGTCAAAAAAAAAAAAAAAAAAAAGACGGAAATGATTCTCCCTTGTCAGGACGAACTGATCGGAAACGCTCACGAAAACGGTCAGCTGAACACTGAAATTTCTTTAAGGGTTCTTGTTTTAATTGATCCCAAGTCAACCGTTCTTTTGCTGCGAGTGTGTGGTATAGTGCCAAAGCGCTTCCCTTGAACAGCGACGCGATAAACAATGTCCATTTCTCCCTCAACCAACCAGAAGATGTAGCGTGGTTCTCGAACCGAAAAAGAAAACTGTCAATGTCGTCAGTTTTTTTTTCGAACGGCAGCAACTTCGGAATGTATGTTGACTTCGGATGAAATGTAATCGCGGAACTGACCGGTGGAGGTGGTGGAGGTTCTCTCGATGCCTGTAATTTAAATTTCCGCATCAGTCTCTAATTCAAGTTGTCTCAGTCTAAACTGCCATTCCTTATCCTTATCCTCTAACTCTAATTTTCTTTAATTTTGTTCCATCTCTTTCAGCATTTTTTCCCTTCAAATTCTAATCTTTTTAGAGTCTTTTTTGTCGTTCTTTATCTTTTTCTTCTAGTTGTTTCTGTTTTTCCTCTCTCTCTCTCTCTCTCTCTCTCTCTCTCTCTCTCTCTCTCTCTCTCTCTCTGCCCCTGTCCATACATTGTTGGACACAGTTTGCTAATTTATCACCTTCATAGCCTAAACACTCAGCCTGTCGTACATATTCATCAAAATTTTCCATCATGAATAGTTACCACAAACAAACAAGAATTAATGACTAAATATGACTAAAATAAGGCGATATGTGACGTTATATACGTTAAAAAAAACAACAAACGTTTGTTACAAAGTATGTAGAAATAAAAAATTTAAAAGCCGGCATAAACAGGAAAGCAATGAAGGCTTACAAAAGTAAACCACTAATAAGAGTTGAGAATGTGATCTTTCCAAAAGAGATTTTCACCAATATTCTTTCCTAAAAGGACAAAGACAGCTAAAAAAAAAAAAAATTTCCAATACTAAAAGCTCTTTTTTCATTGTGAAAAGAAAACAGACAAAATGTAAAGTTTTTTTTTCCGGAAATAAATTCTTTGTAATGTTTATGTTCTTAACTGTTTTTATTGTATTTGTTACTTTCTTACTTAGTTTCTTGGTGAAACAAAATAGATGAGTTCACAAAACAAAAATGAATCGCCTTAAACAATAAGTGAATATGAACTTACAACAAAAAATGAATCAACGAAAAATTAAAAAAGAGGGGAGAAAACGTACACTAACGGAAATCCAACCTAAAAGATGACAATGATGAAAAGAAGCTACATAGGCGCCTATTGAAGAGAAAGTTTGGAGATCTTTTTAAAGGGGGTGAAAAGGAAATGAAACAATAGACAGACCCGGTATAGATAGGGGAAAACAGAAAAAAAAAAGAAAGAGGCCCTCAGACAGCACCCTAATGGCAACAGTCTCCTACAATATACTAACAACACTATGCAATAAACAATTAATCTAATAAATATACAGCCAGAAAAAACACACACAAAAAAAAAACCCCAACCCAAAAGACAATCAGAAAAAAGATATTTATTTAGACTGAGCGGAAATCAACTCCACCACCTACACTAGTTGAGTGACAGAGGTGAAGTCGATCCCACACTCAGAGGGGTAAGGGGAAAAAATCCAAATGAAACGACAGAAAAAACGGAAAGAAATAGATAAGACAGGGAGGGACTATTGACTCCCCAACGCCATGCCCCCCTGCTAAATCAGAGCAGGAAAGTTGGGGCTATCGGTCCTGGGGAAGGGGACAAAACAAAATCTAATCTAGGGGAAGGACAGTGACTCCTCACCGCCCTGCCCCCTTGCTGCCAGGTACGAGCAAGAGGAGGTTGAGGCTATCGGTCCTGAAAGGGGGGGGGGGGGGGGGGGGGGGTTAAAAGGAAATCCTACAAAAAAAAATCCTAACAGAGTAGAGTAACCAAAAGAAATCTCAAAACACACATACAGAAACAAATAAAAAAAAATAAAAAAACTGCAAACAGTAATCAAACAATCAATAATACAAAACTTTTTTTGTGCAAAATGAAATCTTAATTTTTCTTTAGAGGGGGAATCTTATTTTTTGTCTTTGGAGGGGGGTACAACAAAACCCTAGTCCTTAGTCGGGGTCACCACTGTCACACTGAGCACAAATGCATGCACACACTCAGCCAAGCATTCACTCCGTGCACATGCAGTCTCTCCAAACAACCAGAAGGCGCACTACAATAACTCTTCCCCCCCCCCCCCCCACTTAAACACTTAAAGCTCTCTCACGACTGCAGCAGTCGTTGTCCTCTTCACAGTTAGGTGCTGCCACAGCTCTGCAGCCCAATACTTGTGCGACTGTCACAGTCGCTTACCCCGTTACTGGTGCTGCCACAGTACCAGGAAGGGCTGAAACATAAATGAAGTCCGTGTAAATAATCTATTTTAAAATCTGAATAATGATAAATTCTTTTCCCTTTTTTTTTTCCCTTTTCTTAACTCTCTCTCTTTTCTCTCCCCATCTGTCTATACCTCACCTGGTAATGGTAGATTACAGGTGAATCTCTTTCTGCAGTTCCAAACAACTTGTCTGGTCATTGTCCCTAAGCCATCTCCTTCTATACCTTATTTTTCCTTCCTGCGCTGCTCCTGAGTACATATTCAGTGAGTACTCATCTAACTGTACGCATTACCAGCCCTTGGTTACTTGACCAATGGACAACGTCCGTCCATTCAACCAATAATCACCCTACGTCTATAGCCACCAGCGACACCGATCATACTGGTCAGGCCACGTAAATTATCCTTTCTTTTACCTTTCCTTTTCCCTACCTAGGGAAATGCTTTATAACGAATAAGGGTGTATGCGACGGAACGTCACATGTCGCCATGTGAGGCTACATCACATAACAAATCTTTTTGGTGATAACATGACGAAGACAGTCGTAGTATTAATAGTGGCTAAACACAGAAGGGGATAAAGAAAAGGGGCTGGAGGGTATGAAACAGGAGGGTTTGTTTGCTTGTTTTTGTCACTATTGTTTAATGGTATATGATACATTAGGGATGACAGTCATTATCGTAGATTGATGCTACGCACTATTATAAGCACTAAAATAGATAGATAGATAGATATAACACGTCTGATGAGGGCATGCAACAATAGACATGTTTTTGTAGCATTCAACCAATTGAAAATTTCAAAAAAGCAAAATTGAGAGAGAGAGAGAGAGAGAGAGAGAGAGAGAGACAGAGACAGAGACAGAGAGACAGAGACAGAGACAGAGACAGAGATTGATGATCTTCATCTCCAAGGGTAAAAGGTAAGCAAGAAGATATTTGTTTCCATTTGGCCCTTAAGAGAGATAGAGAGAGAGAGAGAGAGAGAGAGAGAGAGAGAGAGAGAGAGAGAGAACGTCAAAGTCTAAAATGTTTTAATATCAGGCCTCCAGGAGCAATAGCACAACCAGAATCATTCAGGTTAAATAAACTGCATCCGTAAGTTTAACGCTTCGTAAACCAAATTAAATAACCGCCGTGAAACAATATCTTCGTTTTCACTTGACATAAGTAAGTAAAATATAAACACGCATGTCTTATGGAAGTACTTTGGCTGAATAAATTCGTTTCTTATATCATGGTACATCGGACACACAAGAAGAAAATGTAATTCAGTTTCTGGTGTGTTTCTGCAGAACGGACGCAACTCACCATTATCACTGTTCTCTATATACTGTAAGACATGTGAATTCAGAGGAGACAATCCAATCCAAAATCTTGGAAATGTTCTTCGAACTTGCATGTTCTTAACAAGAAACATATATGGGCTGAGAGTCAATGTGCTCTTGAATTGCGAATAAACACTGTAAAATGCGTGAGACTGCAAGGAAACATGTCAATTCTGTTTATAATCTCTGTTTGAATTCTATCATAAACAAATCAATGCTACCAACACTCTGTGCCTCCCAAATGACGCCAAAATCAAATTCATATAAAACATTACGAATTTTATGGGCCAAGTGGTATAGTTTTGACTCTGCAGGGACAAAGCATTTTATACGCCTTTTTTGATACATATCATCATTCATACGTACCACCCGCAGCCAAAATTTAACAAAACTAGAATGTGTGTTGATAAAAGTGGGAAACCTACCACTTTCTCCATATTCTAAATGTCTTGGAGACTTTTGGATGAACACCCATAAACCTTTTCAATGCAGACATATGCACTCTTTCAATGCACTCTTGGTCCTGTGTATGTCCCCAAATTTCTGAACTGTACGTCAAAATTGGCTGAATCTGACAATCAAACATTTTCAAGAATACATTTGGACAATCTTCTCCAATGGACCCTAGAAGTTTCATAATAATACAAATACCCTTTTTAGCACGATCTGCCAGATCTCAAATAGATCGCTACCAATATTGCCCAGAGCATTTTCATTCCCAACACTATTATATACATTATTAAAATGGTTATACCAATGTTCAGTGGAAATCATTGGTTAGGTAGATCTAGGTTTGACAGATCGAATGGTATCCCAGAAGTTCGTGGGATTCCGCAAAATTTTGTAAAGACATTATATTTTCTTTAAGGCATTTTTTTTCTTTAGCCTGGGTAACTCCTTATAGTCTATTCTCTGTACACAATATGTTGCCCTGTCCTGAACATTATGGGATCTTGAGCTCCTGTGTAAATCTATTCTTGATAATTATCTGCTTTGTTTGCATCCAAGGTCAAACCAGACTCTATGTTTCTCAGTTCCATGGGATATAGTTTCCTTCATACATTCCCCAGCATATCTGAAGCGCTAATGGAGTCTGCATAGGGCAAGGTTTATATCAGACTCAATTAAAATGTTGCCTCGTTCAATAGACCTTGGACATATTCTGTTTGCATCAAAGCAGAATACGTAGCATGTCCTCCCATTTTTACTTCGAAATAGTAGTCCTGTTGATTTTATTTCTGTCTAAAACACATTCGTTGCTGCCTCTAGCAAATTATAAAACCACTACTGCATGTTTAGCTTCAACTTTATAAATTATGTTAAAGTTGGCACATCGAGAAAGTAACCCACGTGAAACAATGAAGTAATGTAGAAGACTACTACTACCGGTTGGAGAAATATACGTCAAATCGCCTGGAAATTTTAATGCTCGCAACACATTGACAGTAGACAAACCAAACATTTCACACACGGTGATCAACTAACGAACAAAAGGGTTCATAGTAGTATCTCTTTATTCCCTAGTTATACTTTCATCCAAACTTTGTGAACACTGGAAGTCAACATGGGATACCATATCACACATTTCGTTCACGGGGTCAGAACTACTGGCATTAACAGTTCTTGAGTTTAGGTCGCCAAATACAATCGGCGGCAATCACCATTTACTCTTATCAGTTCAAAGAGGCAGTCTTCCAGCATTGAAACCCCATCATATACATTTGTTTCATCAAAATATACAAAATGTTCAAGTGGCAAGTAAACTCCTAACAATAAATAACCAGTGTCTGTACCTAATAATTTCTTTTATGAGGCAGCTTCAGAGCAGTCATGCTGTGGCATTCGATATGCAATCTTGCAACATATTTAACAAGCTCGTTTCTCACGAGGGCAACAATACCACCGAGCAGATGACCATGGACACTGTCTGAAACCTTTACACCAGGGGAAATAAATATCTAATGGGAAAGGGAAAAGGATTCTAGTACAGGTACAATAAAGGTTTTCACCAAAAGAATAATATAGCTATTTACAGGGAAAAAAAGAAGAAGACAAATCCAACCCCTTGAGTAATACTCCAAAACCCTTCAGTATGAAAGACCGTAAATGAAAGTGACTTTTTTTATCACCCACATGTTTTGATCTGTCACATGGTCTTTTTGAACGATTGATTGGTTCCAACGTTGGAATTTTGAACTTCGTTAATGTTTAAAGGGCTTTGGCCTGACCCTCATGAGTCACATTTATCAGCGTTATCAGTTGTGGATTGATTACAGTGCCAATTACTGGGGAGCCTTTGCTGCTTTAGGCAGGAAGAAGTTTGTCTACTGCCAGACTGGCTTCTGGTCAGCACTAGTGACGGCTGACTGTCATGAACTGTTTTAGGTTTGGGTTGACGCGAACCCATAGTCTTCCCTTTACCCCTCCCCTTCCACCCACACCTACATTTTTCGATGGCGTGTCTTGATGTGGGGAACCTGGTAGGGGAGAACCTCTCCATAAACCCAAGGGGGGCGGTGCCAGGAACTGGTGATAGCAGATGATGAAGTGGGAGGGTCAAGTCTGGCACCCTCGCCTGGAGCTGAGGTTGAGGCGTCAGCATCGGCACCGAGGCCATCGCCAGCCTGAAGCTGACAGGTGTCGACATGATGTGAGAGCTGGTTAACATCATGATGCAGATGGCCGGGAGTGACGTCATGAAGGGGCCCACTGGAGCTGGGTGCATGCAGAGGATGACTGGGGATGACATCGTGGGGATTGGACTCGGACTGACGGCATGAAGAAACTATCTCTGGGTGACTTCTGCTGAGGACTGAATGTTAAAAAATCCACACTCAGAGAAAGAGAGAGAGAGAGAGAGAGAGAGAGAGAGAGAGAGGAGAGAGAGAGAGAGAGAGAGAGAGAGAGACAGACAGACAGACAGACAGACAGACAGACAAAGAGACAGAGTCAATAACAAAATGTCATGACAAAAGGTTTTCATTATCCCTTCGGCGACTTACAGGTTTCCAGACAGAGTGTGAATTCGTGAACATATCTCATACACTTCAACTGGACACATATACACAACCGGACCAACAGGACAAACAGATGCAAACACGTACACAATGCACAATGCGCAGGCATCCTAAGTCACACGTCTCCCATTTTCGTTGGGATGCTTAATCCTATTTTCCATATTGCCTGACATGTCTGAATTCATGAAACCCGAATTTGTCGTTCTCATACTCGGTCTGATTCCATTATGATAGTATTTGATTACGTTTTGCAGTGATAGTTGTGACAAATTCCATAAAATCTCCATAACAATAATGGTGAGAGTGATAACACTGTAATGAGAAAGATTTCGTCTATCACCTATCACCTATCATCTATGCTAGAGTTTTGAAGACCATTGGTCCGCCAGAGAACACTTTGCAACCAGCTTCCTCCACTCCTTCAGGTTCTCAAACACTCTTAGACAGTTGCTGAATGTGAGGCCAGTCTATGCACTGATGTTGTTCTCCCATCTCTTTCTCTGTTTTCCTTTCCTTCTGCCTCCTGGCACTGTTCCTTGTAGAATGGTCTTGGCAAGTCCTGTTGATCTTGCTACATGGCAATACCATCTCATTTTCCTTCTTTTCACTGCAGACAACAGGTCTTCGTATGGTCCAGTGGCTTGCCTTACTCTGATCTGGATTTCTAAGTTGGTAATGTGGTCCTTGCATGAGATGCCAAGGATCGTGCGGAAAACGTCTCATCTCTAATGCCTGAATACTTCTCTCAAGTTCAGCTGTAAGAGTCCAAGTCTCACAGGCATAGAGAAATATGGCCAAGACTGGGAAGCGCATCAGTCTGATACTGGAACTGGTTTTGAGGTGTCTGTCGCTCCAGATGGGTCAAAGTCTGGCTAGTGATGTTATGGTTCGCGCAACTCTGGAACGTACTTCAGATTTTGATCCCCCATCTCAAACAATTGCCCCAAGGTAGTCTTTTAGTTTTTCTCTAGATTTCAGTCCCCCACAAACCCTGTAGTTTAAAATGATGGACACTAGAATGAACAAATCTGGGCGATGCAGCCCTGTCTTTGACAGAAACACCAATGGTTTCAGTGCGGAAATCTATTGTAATGAGTTCTTTCTCACTTGGCCAGCCATCACCCCCAGTATCATTGTTCCATAACACTTGTATGGGTGGCGTGACAGACGTTCCAGCAGTATGCAACCACCTCAGCTTCCTACCCTTAGTCCTACGATTTGAAGTGTTGAGACCTTTGTCCATGTTGTTCAACTGAAGTTTCTCCATCAGAATGAAGGCTATACACAGGCTACCCAAATTTGAGATAAAATCATTATGTTGTGTTGCTTCAGCGTCATTAGAGAAGCGTCTGTATGACATTCGTAACCCTGCTTCAGTATCGCTGATAAACTCTGCTTTCATTTGTCAAATAGCGTGCGTGCATGTGTGTGTGTGTGTGTGTGTGTGTGTGTGTGTACAGCCACCAACAGAATTCTAATCATCATCCAGACGTCGCGCAGATTTAATGGGATTATAAGTATCTTGTCCATAGTGGCATGCACCAGTCATAGCAAAACGATGTTGAACAATGGCTAGTAACAGTCTTCACGAGACAGTGCTAAATATTTTGCCTTAGCTTTAAACACACATAATAACACAGCCATGGGGACTACTTATGCGTCTGACAACTACTCACAAACCGACACTTCAAACACTTCATTTAATGAAGACTGTGCCCAGGTCAGATTCCGCAAGATGGAGTTTTGCCTTGGGACAATCCAGATACCATTATCAGCGAACGTGTGGAGAAACTGTAAGCCGAATTAAGAACTATGTCTTAGCCCTTTGTGCATTTATCGGCATACCCGCCAACATCATCAACATGGCCGTGTTCTTCAACCAGAACCTGAAGGATCGTGTCAACGTGTGTCTCTTTTCACTGTCTCTGGCAGACGGAATTTCCTTAGTGATATCCTTTTTGGAAGATGCTGAGTTAATTTTCGCATCTAAGTATTATGGTATCATGGCTAGGCTTCTTTCAAACAACAACCTCATTGCTTTCTATGGCAGTCTCTTTATCTCTGACGCCCTAGAACATTTTAGGAAATAACCAACTAGAGGTAAACTTCAAGACTGGCATTCCGTACGATTGTTGAATGTTGTTTTATTAAATTGGGTTGGCAGCTAGAGTGAGATTATTTTTCTGTCAAATTTAGTCAATGAAGATGAAGCATGGCAGATACCTGGGAGATATATTGGACACAGCACTGGACTTCCATATGGTCTAAAACACTATTTAAAAAAAAAGTTACTATTACGTGTTGACTTTGAGAAAACAAACAAACAAACACAAATCTTTCTAATACTATTGACTTGGTTACTATGTCAAAGCATTTAAGGCTTCTGAGTTTAGAGGTGATATTTGCAGCCGACGAAAAAACATTCTATAGATATACCAAGTCCATTTTTGGTTTACGACCAGACAAGTGAAAGGAAAGAGTGATCGAATTTAGCCCCAGTTATTCATTTATGTGTTAAAATTGTAGGAGTATCATCACACAAAACAAAAGTAATAATAATATATATATATATATATATATATATATATATATATATGTGTGTGTGTGTGTGTGCGTGTGCGTGTGTGCGTGCGTGTGTGTGTGTGTGTGTAATGCTGGACAATAAAGTAGTGGAGGAAAAACAAGTGCAGGCTAACAATTCTTCCATCAATATAGCAATGATTTGGCAAAGATTTTAACTTAAAAAGAAAAAAAAGAGGGGTGGGGGTTTTGAAGATGAAGAAACAAGAACATTTTCATTAAAAAATATATGATAAATATGAAAACCCTTTACAAGCTGCATGAGGGAGCCATCTTAATCCCCCTCGAAGGCAAATCTATCTGTATTGCCTGCTCCTAGGTCTTTTGTCTGCTGGACCGGGCTCATCAGAGAGACACGGCTGATTGTGTCTGTGCTCTTGGCGTCAGATAGAGAGACACCACAGTCCATACTTCTGTGGCGTTCTTAAAACCAAGGGTTCAAAAAAGAATCCAACAGCACCCCCAAAGCAGCCAGCGAAGGGTAGAAGAAGGAAACAAAACGAAAGTGTGGAGAGGAAAAACGTTGCTGAAAAACTAAAAAACATTATGCAAACAGTATAAAAATGTAGGGGACAATCTTTGAGCCTATGCTTGAGGATCCATTCAAGGATGCAAGGGAGATCAAAAGATATGGAACAGTCCAAGTAGTCAGCTCTGCTGTTCCATAACCCAAGCAATGTCAGCGGCTAAGAATTGTGCAGAACGACCTTTACTTGGATCTCCTAAGGGATGCAATCCTCACTGATTGACCAAGCAATACAATACTGAACAATTAAGTAGTGGGGGGAAAACAAGTGCAGGCTAACAATTCTTTTATCATTATAGCAATCACTTGGCAAAGATGTGAACTTAAAAACAAAAAAAATAGGGTGGGGGTGAGGGTTGAAGATGAGAAACATGGGAAAACATAACATTAAGAAAATGTATTACAATATGAAAACCCTTCACTAGCTGCATGACGGAAACATCGTAATCCCTCTCGAAGACAGATCAATTTATATTGCTTGTTTCTATGCCTTTCGTTCACTGGATCGGACTCATCAAGGAGACACGGCTGATTGTGTCTGTGCTCTTGGCGTCAAATAGAAACACACCGCAGACCTTAATTTTGTGGTGTTCTCACCACAAGAAACACCGCAGCAGACCATAATTTTGTGGTGTTCTCACCACCAAGGGTTCAAAAAAGAATCCAATAGCACCCCCAAAGCAGCCAGTGAAGGGTAGTAACTGAAAGGAAAAGGAAGTGTGGAGAAAAAAAAAAGTTGCTGAAAAACTAAAGCATCATGCAGACAGTACATAATGTAGGGGACAATCTTTGAGCCTATGCTTGAGGATCCATTCAAGGATGCAAGGGAGATCGAAAGATACGGAACAGTCTGAGTGGTCAGCTCTGCTGTTCAATAACCCAAGCATTGTCAGTGGCTAAGAATTGTGCAGAACAACCTCTACTTTGATCTCCTAAGAGATGCAACCTCCCACTGATTGACCAAACAATATGATGCTGAACAATAAATTTGCGGGGGAAAACAAGTGCAGGCTAACAATTCTTCCATTAGTATAGCAATGACTTGGCAAAATGTGATTTTAAAAAGAAAGAAAAGGTGGTGGGTGGGGGTAGGAGGTGGGGGTAGGGTGTGTGCGTGTGTGGTGGGTGGGTGGTGGGTGGGTGGGGGGGGGGGGTGAAGATGTAGAAAATGGGAACATAGAATTAAGAAAATATATTATACATGTGAAAACCCTTCACTAGCTGCATGAGGGACTATCGTAGTCCCTCTCGAAGGCAGATCTAGTTATATATTGCCTACTACGGAAGCACGGTAAGTTCCCAGTAATTTGGGGACGTAAGAACCATTGACAATGTAATTACATCCAGACAACTTGAGGACGTTTAGTACAGTAGTTATGTGGTTGGTTCATCAGTCACTTTGGGGACGTTAAGTACAGTAGCAATGTGGTTAATCCCCACAGTCAATTTAGGGACGCTAGGTACTGTAGTAATGTGGTTAGTCCCCCAGTCACTTTGGGGACGTTAAGTACAGTAGCAATGTGGTTAATCCCCACAGTCAATTTCGGGACGTTCCGTACAGTAGCAATTTGGTTAGCCTTCAGTCAATTTGAGGACGTTAGTTGGAGTGGAAATGTGGTTAGTCCCCCAATCAATCTGAGGACGTTAGGTACAGTGACAACGTGGTTAACCCCACATAAAATTTGAGAACAGTAGCTGTGCTATTGTGATTTGTTCCGATTCACTTTGGCACGACAGATACAGAGATGGTGTAATTAGTCACAATCACCTTGTGGACGTTAAGTATGATGTAAAGCACTCAGTTTTCTGTCACTTGGGGGACGTTAGATACCACGGCAATGTGAGTAGCCTCCAGTCAATTTGAGGACATTAGTTTACAGTGGTGATGTTGATATCCTCCAGACACTGTGGGGACGGTAGATGATGAACGAGTGTTTTGTCATCAATCATTTGGGGATGTCAGACATTTTGGAAATGTGCATATTTCTCGTCGATTTGAGGATATTATATTTTTTTCGGCAGTGTGGTTGGCACACAGTCACCTTAGGGACGTTTGAATACGGTGTTGGTATTCCCCTTGTCAGTTCAGGGACGTTAGCTACAGTGGCATGTGGTTACCCCACAGTCAATTTCGGGATGTTGGATGCAGTTGAACGTGGTAAGTCTGTATTCAATTTGGGAACATTAGACATAATGGCGTAGTGGTTAGCCCTTAGCCAATCGGGGAACTTGAGGTACAGTTGCTGTGTGGTCAACCTCAGTCCGTTTGAGGACGTCATATACTGCGATGGTGGGATGATCGCCCAGTTAATTAGGGGACATCAGATTAAGTTGCAATGTGGTTAACTCCCAGACTCTGTGGAAAACGGAGAGGGTTGTTGCTAGCCATTACTTACCCTAACAATCAGCAGATCACATGAGCGGCATAAACATGTTCCTGCATCTTGTGCAACAACTACCAACCCCAACCTAAAGTAAACCCAGGACATTTTGGGTCTTCTTTTTCTTTCAAATCAATTTTAGAAATGTCCTCTTTTACCGTTGGCCTTTTGGATACAATGAAAGAAGGTCCTTGTTGCAGCGTACATGAAAGAGCATACTGCTCTGCCAAGTTTGTGTGTTGCACTTTCTGTTTGTAGAAAATGCCAGTGTTAAAGTTTAACACGCATAAACACATGCACATGTGCACATGCGCACGCACATAAGCATGCACGCACACACACACACACACACACACACACCACACACACACACACACACACACACCCCTGAAATAGTATGATTGGACTGACTCAGTTTATTACGTACGTGATCCAGTTACACATACATATACTGTGATGAGTTCACTTTTACAAATGGTACTAAGGGGTAACTAGAGTCTGCATGCAAATTTCATGTTAGCGGTAAAGTTTTAAGCTGAAGGAGAACTATGTATTTTTTTGTTTGTTTTTTCTTCTTCCTCTTGTTCATTCCTGGCCACCTTAGATGGCAAGTCCAGAGTGTTAGGTAAAATGTACAGCCCACTGCCAGTTCTCACATTTTCTTGGAGCTCCACCAATCTGGAGCACGGCTTGCACGTCAATGAAAGAATTGCAATATTGCAAAACGTTGGTTGATATTCGTGGGCTGATACCCTATCAACATCCAGCAAATATAGAAAATCTTAATTCATTAAACATGGGAGCGCGGGGGAGGGGGGGGGGGGGGGGGGGGAGAGATGCTTAAATGACGAAGGTCTCACTTGACTTTTTCCAGCTGATTGGTCAGACAATACCACCATGTGACTTTGCACCCTCCACGAGGTTCTGAAGTACAGACAATTTAGTATCATAAGCCGTTTACAATTTTGGATATATTTAATGGAGCAGCAATGAACTGTATGAATTATTACAGGTACTATTATCACTGAAAAACATTGAAAAAGGATCTTATTCCTGAATCCTATATTATTTTTCATTGACATGTTATCATATAAATTTTGTATCTCACGCTTTTCCTGTCCGTTCCTTTCTGCAGAATAACGTCCAAAATGTCTCTCTGTACCGTGACCCCCATTGCATAATAAATAAAAATATTAAAGCTGGAATTTACCACACCTAGTGCCTCGATTACCCTACCACAAACGAGGTAAAAATTGTGATACCGTCCACCTGCGGTCATTTCGGGAAGAAAGAAACACACCAGACGAAAGAAGAAAGAAGGAAATGTACAAAAGGTGAAAAACACAGAAGTACCAATCAACATTTTGGTAAGCGCCACTTCCCGGGAAGAAAGTGATGACGAAGTTTCTGTCCTCCATGTCACCACCTGACGAAGTCTGACTGCTGTAATTATTGTTGTTGTCACCACTACAGTTATGGTAACGCCGATCAAGACAACGCCAAGCACAAAGTGGTCAAGAATATTGACAAGCTGTTGATGTCGTTCGTAAAATGTATTCACGACCAATGTTCGGAACTCAATTCCAATATCAGGGTCGTAGATGCACCCGATGTGATACCTGAACGACACGATGTAGAACAAACTCAGGACCACAAGGTCCACAGTGACTATGATGCAAGCCATGGTTCTGGTACGCAGCACTGTCTGACATTTAAGAGGGTTGAGGACACAGAAACATCTTTCACAGGCAATTATTGCTGAAGTGACCAGTGAAACCAGGAGACAGCCATAGAATACAATGAGGTTGGTGTTTGTGAGAAAAGTAGATATAGGACCAAAATCCTTTGATTCAAAAGTAGTTTCACTCATGTCTAAAGTGGCTATCACCAAGGACAGTTCATCTGCCCAGGGACAGTGAAAACAGGCACAAGTTGACACGATCCTTCAGGCTCTGTTTAAAGAACACGGCCATGTTGATGATGTTGGCAGGCATGCCGATAAAGGCAAAACACACTGTCACATAGTTCTTGATTCTCCTGACAGCCTTCTCAACATGTTCACCGACAATATTATCTGGATTATCCCAAGGCAAAAAACTCCATCTCGTTGAATCTCAACTCGATGCAGTCTCCATTGAGTGAGGCGTTTGATGAGGTAAAGTGTGAATAGTTCTGAGACACGTGAGTACTGGGCATGGCTCGGCGGTTACTTGTGTTTAGAAACTATGCTAAGATATTGAACAAAAAAGGCTTCAGCAACAGTTTTGCATAGTACAGTTGCAATGATAATAGCAATCATTCCATAGTTCTTGGAAAGTCCGGACGATGAGTAGTTGTCAGCTTGTTGCTACACACACACACACACACACACACACACACACACACACAACATGTAAACATTTTTTCCCCCACTACTTAATTGTTCAGCATTATATTGTTTGGTTAATCAGTGGGCGATTGCATCTCTTAGGAGATCCAAGTAAAGGTTGTTCTACTCAATTCTCAGCCGCTGACAATGTTTGGGGTTATTGAGCAGCAGAGCTGACCACTCAGACTGTTCCATATTTCTTTTTATCTCCCTTGCATCCTTAAATGGATCCTCAAGCATAGGCTCAAAGATTATCCCCTACATTTTATACTGTTTGCATTATGTTTTTAATTTTTCAGCAACGTTTTACCTCTCCACACTTACGTTTTATTTTTATTCTACTACCTTTCGCTGGCTGCTTTGGGGGTGCTGTTGAAGTCTTCTTTGAACCCTTGTGGTGAGAACACCACAGATTACGGGCTGTGGTGTGTCTCTATTTGACGCCAAAAGCACAGAGACAATCATCCGTGTCTTCTTGATGAGTTCCGATCCAGCGGATGAAAAGGCCTAGGAACAGGCGATACATATAGATTTTGCCTTCGAGAGGGATTGCGATGGTTCCCTCATGCAGCTTGTGAAGGGTTTTCATTTTTATAATGTACCCCCCCCCCCCCCCCTTTTTTTTTTTAAATTTCAAATCTTTGCCAAATCATTAATATAATGATGAACTAATTGTTAACCTACACTTGTTTTTACCCTACTACTTAATTGTTCAACGTAAACATGTGCCCACACATGTCTAGACATGCATCTATTTATTATTTTTTAAAGAGTATGTGGTCTGGTTGTGTGCGTGCGCGTATGTACGTGCGTGCACGTGTGTGTGTGTGTGTAGAAACGATGACCACCACCACACACACACACACATTGCCCAACCAGACACTCTGAATTTCCAGACAGAAAATGGGGCACAGATTAAAACCCGCCCTTGTTATGAAATAAATTGTTTTAAAATAGAGACTGGCGTGAAAGGGAAATGGGGCATGCGAAGTAATCCTGCCCCGGTGAAAGATCTGTCAATGTGTTTCTTCCTCCAAAAGCAGGTCAATGGGACCAGTAAAGCCACAGCTGCTTCGCTCTTTGAAGAGCTCATTAGGTTTGCTTCTCGGTTGTGGCTGACTTCAGGTGAGAAATATGTCTGTATAAACAAAAAGGAGAATCTCAAAGATTTCTAATAGATCCTTCTGCTTAAATCGAAAGTGACTAAAAAAAAAAACAAAAAAAAAACAAACGCTCAGTGAAAGGGAAAATTAGAAATTTAATCAAGATTTTAGAGTAAAATTTGTCTAAAAACAAAAAGGTGGAAATAAGAAAAAAAACAAGGAAAAACGACCGAGGGAGGTCGGGTTACCGGAGAAAATATACACAAAAAGAAAATGTTTTTTTTTAGGTTAAAATATTGTACTATGCTTAACAAGTTTTAAGTGCTCACAGGTTGATTGCAGGACATGCAAGAACCAGAGATGATTGAAAGGAAAAAAAAAAAAAAAAAAAAAAAACTACGGCCCAGATACCTTTAACATCCAGACAAGAAAGATCAAAGTCCGCCTAGTCAATAGCCGCCATGGCGAAATGGTTAGCATCGCAGACTCCTGGCTGGGAGGTCGTGGATTCGATTCCCATCAGAGCCATGGGGATTTTTCTGCCCCACTGGCTCCTACCCGGAGTTGAGTTTGGTACGGGCTCATTTGGAAGACTGAGACCACACAGTCGTGTTTCATTCACTTAATGGATGAATCTCTGTAAGTGTTGCCCAGAATTACTGACCAGCACTGCAGGTGTCTGTATCTCTCGGGCCAGGTTGATGCCAGGGTATATTATGAAAGTAGGCTTAGAGTCTTGTCATGCAGTCTCAGGCTGGAATGGAAATCCATCGTCGTCATCATTTTCAGAGATTGATATTAAGAAATGAAAAAAAAAAATGCGCGTGCGTGCGTGCATGTGTGCGTGCGTGCGTACGTGTGTGTGTGTGTGTGTGTGTGTGTGTGTGTGTGTGTGTGTGTGTGTGCGTGCGTCCGTGCGTGTGCGTGCGTGCGTGTGTGTGTGTGTGTGTGTGTGTGTGTGTGTGTGTGTGTGTGTGTTGTAATCTGTGTAATAGACAGCGACCGAAATAATTAGTCATCACCACACAAGCTACCAGTTTCAGACTGGATGAATAATTATGACGGTAATGTTCAGGCATCGCTTGTACTGACTTAACAATTGGTCTGTTGGTCGCCCCTGTTGGCTGAACGACATTAATGAACGACGAAAGACAAGCTGCAGGACTCAAAAGATTTGGCGCCAAACGTCGTCAATTGTTAGCTGTTACAAGCGGTGGGGTTTGAGGGGATAATTCAAGTGAGTGAAAGTCTGTGTTTTCGCTGCTGAAATAACTAAGCAGAATAATCATAACAAGAGAGAGAATAATGGTGACACCGACTAGGACACACTGGTTTAATCTCAATTTGGGGTATGTATCCATTGCGTGCTATGAAAGGTACGTAGGAAGCTAGCTTTATGTGTGTCTTAGATGCCCGTTCGTGTAGGCCTATAAGAATATGTGACTGAATACATTGTGCTTGGGATTGGTGGGGCGCGGGGGGGGGGGGGGGGGGGGGGGGGGGGGGGGTCGAAGAGCTAAGAAGAAGATATTTCTTCATTCTTCAAAGTCTCTGAACCTGGGGTATGAAGGCAAGCATTGCAAAATTGACTGCCAACACCGAAGACATTTCACGCTTCCATGCAGAAACCAGCCTCAGCCACGTTAATGCGTTACACTTTGGCCAGCAGCTACTTAAAACGAAGTTGGAGTTTGGGGAGGAGGTTGATGATGAGTATTTCTGAGCATGGAACACATCAAGTCTACAATGTTGAGAGCCGGGGTCCAGAAACAGCTGATTTTCATTGAGGACTGAGAGGCGAACCTCCTGGTTGAGCTGGCGGATTGTCAGAGCGGGTAGATGGAGATGTTGCACTTTTTTTTTCATAGGTTTTGTCCACAATATATGCTTGAAGATGTGTGAGTGCCTGGGATTCTGAAGGCAGGGTGGTTGTTGCTATGGCATCTTAACACCCTCCTGCCAGTACCCTATAGAGACTCTTTTCGTTGACGTCTCCTTTCCCGGTTTCTGCTGAAACCTAGGACGGAAATGGGTTTTTATAGGGAAATAGAATTCGTTCCACAGTGACATGAATATTCAGCTAACATTGTTGTTCAAATGACATTCTTAAAGGGAGATAACCCTGTATATTCAGTGCTAATCCCCTCACGGTCGAAATGTATTCTATAGTGGGATGAAAATTCAGGTACCATTCTTATTCAGCAAAACATTCCTAGAGGGATATAACCATGTATGTTTTCCTCCTAATTGTTATTCACCCCATCATCAGCACTAATTCTCTCAAGGTCGGGCTCAGTTATTGCCATCATCATCATCATCATCATCATCATCATCATCATCATCATTATCATCATCATCATCATCATCATACGTTTGCATCCCAAGCAGACTCTGTTTGATCAGGGAGCCTGGTAAACTCTGTTTGCAATGTAAAGGCAGGTGTTGTCTTCCATGATTCTTCCACAACAGTCTACTGAGAAGTCCAAAACCAAACGGTCGAGTTTACTCCCTCAGTGGATGGGTCTTTGAAAGTGTTGCTCAAATTCCCTGACCAACATTGCAGGTGTCTGTGTCTCTCGGGCCTGGCTGACGACAGGATATCTTGTGAAAGTAAGCGTAGAGTACATCTCTGTCGCGCAGTCTCAGGCCAGAATATGGCACTTCATATCATGATTATTCATTATCCTCAACCCTCTTCGACCAGCACTTTTAAAAAGTCTGGAATTCAGTGACCCTTCAGGGCCAGCACTCGTGGTGACCTCAGTTATCATTCCCCGTCTACGTCTATGGCCTTGATGACTTCTTGCTGAGGTCGCTGGTATCAGCAAGTTCATGGGGACTGTTGTTGGACAACATGAAAAAAGGAAACGGGATTAAAGGAAAAAAAAAGAAGAAGAAGAAGAAGAAAGAAGAGAAGAAGAAGAGAGAGAAGAGAAGAGAGAGAAGAGAGAGAGAGAGGAGAGAGAGAGAGAGAGAGAGAGAGAGGAGACTTGGTGCAACGAACAGAAAGCCAACACTAACCGAAGGCAGGCAAGGTCAAGCAACGAAAAGACGTGCAAAAGCAAGCAGTGCTATGATATCTGAGCCAGTAGAAAGCAGGCACAAGAAGAAGCTTCACCGAACATGCAAACGACCTTAGCCTGAGACAGAAAGAGTAAGAAAGTGTGCCTTACATGTTTGAGTTCATGGTAAGGAATTATACCAAGCACACCCAGGGTTGTTGTTGTTGTTGGTGGTGTTGTTGTTGCTCTTCTTCTTCTTCTTCTTCTTCTTCTTCTTCTTCTTCTCTTCTTCTTTTCTTTCTTCTTCTTCTTTGCACAAAGGAACTATCTGCAGAATTTTGCCATCTAGTAGTGGAAGAGCAGTTCCAACTTCACCATTCAGAGCAGAGGGGACTTGATAGGTTGTCTTCGATGAATATCGGTTAAAAGAAGATACTGAAATCAATGACGGATAGGAGCAATCGAACTTTCCTGTTCTCCCTTCTCTATGCCCGTCGTGTACGTGAACAGAGTATTGTTCTTGAGTGATCTGGCGTACTGTAAATTACTTTCTGCTGCGACTCCTGTCCACTTTTTGTTGTTGTTTTTTTTTTTTTCACTTTCCCTGGTACAACTTCCGTCGACTTTTGTTTTTTCAGTTCCCCTAGTACGAGGCATGTAGTCTTGTGTTTGTTTTTTTTTTTTTTTTTTTTTTTTTTGTTTTTCAGTTTCCTTGGTAAGACTCCTGCAGACTTTTGTTTTTCAGTTTCCCATGGTAAGACTCCTGTAGACTGTTTGTTTTCAGTTTCCCTGGTAAGACTCTTGTAACCTTACTGTTTCAGTTTCTCTGGTATGAATCCTGTCGACTTTTGTTTTTCAGTCTCACTGTACAGCTTCTGTAGACGTTTGACTCTAGTTTCTCTGGTAGTATCCCTGCAGACTTTCATTTTTCAGTTTCCCTTAAAACTGATTTGTCCCTATGTTCTAGTTTTTGCCTTCATTAGAGACACGTCTTTGGCGAAGGAAATGTTTGAGAGTCAGACCTATGCCTATAAAGGACCTTCTAAAAATAACTGTCAAGCTTCGTCATTTGATTATCTTTGCAAACATGTTGAGGACAGCAAAATCGGCATGGTTGGGAGATTTTCCCCAAATCTCACCTCAGCCACAAATATCAAGCCACCAAAGACAACTTCAGATACATATTTTAGCCTTAAACTATGAGTCTTCAGTGACCTCCTCATGCGCACCGCCAGAATATTGTTTAGCTTGTTCTAGGTAAGTTCGTTTAAGTCTGATTATTAAGAGTGACTGCATTTTGTTTTGTTATTGTGATTGTTCCATTTCAGGCTGTGACGCCACCGGGACAATTTCCGAAGAAAGAGCCCGAACGACTGCTCACGGTTCTATGGGACGCCACAAGAATCACCACCAGACCCACAGCACGCCAGTACAGGCAGAAAACATTCACAAGACAATCACAGTTTCATACATTTACATTCACACAAAGATGATTGAAGATGGGGAAAAAGCGAAAAGAACGGGCCTAACTAAACGAGAGAGAAAAAAAGAGGGGGGGTGAGGGTGGGGGGGGGTGGGGGTGGGGGGAGGGGGCAACCCTGTTGATGACAACCCTGCCTCCCAAAGAGTACTATGAAACCCCTCCCTTCTATGCCCCTACCCCCCTGCGGCTTCCCTGGGAAAAAATGGGTGGAATGAAGAGAAAAGGAAAAAACAACAACAACAACAACAACAACAACACACACACACACACACAAACACACACACACACACACACACACACACACACACACACTCACACAAACCGCTGACACGTCACGGACTCCAGATTTGATTCTGGAATCTGTTCCTTCCCCTCGGTCCTCCGCGGGTATGACAGTAGGATTTCCCTTCTAAAAACAGTCCTGGAGAAAGGCAACCCGCCGAACACCCTCTCACACTTCCACACCCTCCCTCACTCTGTACGTCACTGCCTCGGAGCTCTGTCTTCAATCAATGCGCAGGTGGGTGTCCCTTGTCGACGACGGCAGCATCGAGTTCAACCAGCACGTGCAGCCCAACCATTCACGTCTGTATTGCTGATAGTAGGAGTTCCCACCTCGGGGACGCGGAGGTCACACTGCATTCCTGTGTGCCATGATTGGGCGCAAGAACGCATCTCGCTGTGCCAGAACGAGGGGGCGGGGGGGGGGGGGGGGGGGGGGGGGGGGGGCGAAGGAACGCCTATCGATTCAGTTCCTTCCAGGCCCTCAGAGAGACTGCTCAGTTTCGTGCCGGTCTCTGGGTCTAGGGCAGGGGTCGCGACCTTCTCAGGTGTGTAGCCTCCAAAGTGTTTTTCCTACACTTTAGAGAAGTTCGTTTATATCCTTAAACACTTGCACATTACACACACAGACACTCTACCTTACCTAGTCAGTCCAGACTCTGGCTTGCGGGTTTCGTCAGAATCTTTCCCAAGCTCTTCACTGGCATGAACTACCAAGTCGAGTCTCACAGTCACTGTCTTTCTGTCAGTGTCAGTCTCTGGGCCTAGCAGTGGTATTGTCAAAGCCATCCTTGCCGTTGTAACCGTCTACGGGTGTTCTGTCGCAGAGCTAGGGCTAAACTGTCTCCTATCAACTGGAGGGCCTTAGTATTGGTCTGTCACTAGTGCTGCTGTAGCAGTACGTAGCTCCTTAAATAACTACAAGTTAGCAGGTCCGCTCTCTTCGAGACCTAGTGTCATACTGCCGGAGTTCGTCATGCCTGAGGGGGGGGGGGGGGGGGGGGGAGAGAGAGAGAGAAGAGAGAGAGAGAGAGAGAGAGAGAGAGAGAGAGAGAGAGAGAGAGAGTGAGACTGAGAGGGGAGGGAGGGAGGGATGGACTCTCTGAACTCTGAAAAAGTTTTTACTGCAAGGCTACCGGCCTGTGTGCAAAGGAGGTACATGTATCATGTGAAGACACAAAATGAGAAATTAACCTCACACAGACCAAAACTATGAAGAATCGACAAAACAAAAAGTATCATTTCCCAGCTGCATAGGGTAAACCAAGTGTGAAAGTTGCTTTCAGGTATTTTCAATGCAGTTTCCCCATTTTACCTTTTAATACTGAAACAAAAAAATATTACACAGTTGAAATAGATTTCCAGTTTTTTCTTTTCTCTCTTTTTTTTTAAGCATAATAAATAAACATTGCTACAGAACGTGTAATAAACCTGCTTTCGCTCTGCAGAGATATAGTGTCAAATGTGTATTTTCGTCTAAATTTCTAAAAACTTTCGTCAAATACTTTTTCTGTAATTTCCTGATATATGGACATAGAAAAACAAACAATAATGTTCGTCTTTCTGTAACTTTATACCAACAGGACAAGAGTTTGATTTTTCTATATACTTTTATGAGTGCTAATTGCGCATTCATACTCCAATCTGAAATTTGACAAAAAAACTGTACGAAATTTGAATTATTGAAATGCCTCAGAGGTGTTTTTTCCTGGTTGCAACAATGATTTAAAGGAACGATAAGTAGAGTATCTTTTCACTCTCGTACAGTTTACTTGACCACTCTTGTTTGTAGCAGTCATAATACATTGTTTAAAAACTTGTACAAAACCAACTTTTTCGTTTCCAACTCCGCCATTCACCCAAAAATTCGGAAAATCTATGAGTATCTAAGCAAAATTTGACTTTGCTGGCTCAGTTTGTTGGTTGATCTGGTTTTGGTCCACTCCGCATACATCTTTTTTTTTTTTTTTTTCAATACATTTCGTACGCTTGTTTTGGCAGTCTTGCAAGATCTAACTTTTGTAACTTTAAACCAGTACCTGACCACCTTTATTATACAATCAACAAATAGAGGGCACCGGCCAATTTCACCATAAACCATCAAATTCGGGTTTTAGGACTTATTCTAAGAAACGCTTATTGGCAAATAAATGTGGGGGCTTCCACAATTTGAAAAACGTGTTAAACCCCACATTTCAGCTGCATACAACTTCATAGGTTTAACCTGGGCATCAAAAAATTTAAAGAAAATCTGACTGTTCCATATTTCCAAGACTCCACATGTCTTCATGATCTCTAACACCCTGCCTGTCCTTTACCTGCAAACTCCTCTAAGTGCAATGTCAAGTGACAGTTTTGTAGTTACCGTAAAACCCAACTATTCGTGAACCATTTACAACTTCTGTCTCTTTCCTTCATAAAACCACTTTTCTACTCTAGACAATTGCCCACCTTTTCTGAATACCATAATTTTTGGTTTTAGTCAAATTAAACCAAGAGATTTTGATGCCTCGGCGAGGTTGTCTACCTGATTGCCAGTGAACACCTTCTTACGCCAGATGCACTTCTGCTGAGCTCGCCTATGCGCACAGAACCCGTGCTTCACTACACCTCTTCACTTCTTCATCTGCAGTCTCTGTAGTTCTATCTTCTTACGAAGAGGGGTCGTTGGTCTTGGGGTTGCAGAGGGGAAGAGTTGAAAACAAAGAGTAATAACCTTTAGGGCGACTTGACCGTTGCCCGTCCCCTGGGACTGTCCTTCCCAGTCGTGATAGAAAAAAAAACAAAAAAGAAAGAAGAAAAACCTCTGTGGCGCCGAGCGGGCCAGGCCTCTTCTTCTGCGCAGTGTACT
>JADBJO010001462.1:422500-424675 GCA_016801955.1 Conus betulinus | reverse complement strand
AAAAACATGCCCAAACCCACCAAAACACCCCCCCCCGCCCCCCCCCCCCCACTCTCTTCCCTCTCCTCCTATCACCCTCTAAACAACATGCTCTACCTACCCTAAACAAACCGCGGCACCCCCCCCACCTACCTCCCTCTCCATCTCTCCACTCTCTACACACATGCTGCCCCCTTCTAAACAAAGCCCGCACCCAGCTCTTCCCTCTCCCCACCCTCTGGACCTCTACACAAAGGCTTATCCTCCCCTAAAAAATATCCCACCCCCCCCCCCCCCCCCCACTTCTTCCTCTCCTCTCAATCCCCTTGCCCTCCGAGCAAAAATGCCTGCCCTCCTGAAGCCTCCCTGAGCAATGGCCCTCCCCCCCCCCACTTCTTTCCCTCACCCTCGTCCTCCACACACATTCAATACCTCTCCAACCTGTCCTTCCCCCCACTCCCCCCCCCCCCCCTCTTTGCTTCGATAGGAATGTACTTCCCTCCCCTTCTCCCAGCCCCCAAACACCCCACCCCCCGATTCTCACACATTCGGACAACCAACCTGCCATGGACGTCTGTAACCTCAAGTCTCCGGCAACAATGATGCGCCACGACCCCAGAACCGCCTGAACCCCCCACACATATGATGAACGCTTGCCTTTTTTATTTCTCCATATGGAATGGCCCACCCAGGCGTCAAACCGTGTTGCGGCGGAATGGAATGCTTCCGAAACGCCTCGTTTAACCTTCCAGCTCCAGCGCTCAATCAACTTCCTGAGTGCATTCATCGCATTCATTTGTTCACTATCATTTCGCTGTCAATGCGTAAGTTTGAAAGGGCAGATTGCTGTTGTCAGGAAAAAACCGAGCCAAAACGATGTTCAAACAGGACGCATCCTTCGCCCTCGATTCAAATGACTCATAGGCACGATTAGTCAGCAGATGAACCAGTCAGTGCCTAATGTTATGTCGCTTACATCAGACGCGCCCAGCAATGGTTGATAAACCTAGGGACAGAGCTTCATTATTAACCGGCCCCTTACCCCGTCGCCGGTCGTATTAACACAATTAAAAAAAAAAAAAAGAAAAAAAAAAAAAAAAAACAAAATCAAAAAAACAAAAAAGAAGAAAAGAAACAACACCAACTTTTTTTTTTAAAATAAGGTAATTAACAAGACAAAATCTGAAAACCCATAATGATACCGGCGGAACCCTGGACACTATTAGTCCACAGAAACATCAGGCACTCCCATCGACGTTGTTGAACACACAACGAAACCATTCAAATGCTCTGTCGTTAATTAAAAGGGGCGGGGGGGGTGGGGGGGGGGGGGGGGGGGGGGGGGGAGGAGGGGAGGGGGGGGCCGGCGGGGGGGGGGGGGGGGGATAAAGAGGGGGAGGGGAGGGGAACATGGGGGGGAAGGGGGGGGGGGGGGCGGGGAACAATAAGGGGGGAAAAGGGAAGGGGGGGGGGGGAGGGAAAGGGGGGGGGGGGGGGGGGGGGGGGGGGGGGGGAATACGGGGGGGAATGGAAAATACGGGGGGGGGGGGGGGGGGGGGGGGGGGGGGGAATAATACACTAAAATAGTTCTGTGAGCGTGTAAACATACAAGTGAACTTCTGCTCCTGTAGTGAAACACAACAAGAATATTTTAGACGGAAATTACAGCGAAGAAGAAGAAGCAATATCACTCTACGGAACATTATGCAAACGGCTCTGGCTTCTGTTCTTCGTCTCCCCTGATAGAATTCAAAGTTCACCCACAGGGGAGATGTGACCCTTTTCAAACCTCAACCATTTCAGGTAACCAACATTCCGTTCAGGCTTGATGTTCGGACACATCAGTGAAACGTTTTATTTTAATATTTTTGCAGTACAGTTAAGTAGTTATTACCAAGGGTTCTCAAACCCCCCACCACCCAAGTTACTTGCTTTATTCACAGCTGCAGATCTCTACTGAAGCGGGTTCATGCCACAGAAGCAAACAGTGCCTTCCAAACCTGGATTTTTTTTAAGCCTCCAGACATTTCACGGGGATCCCGCACTGTACTCCAAAGGATTCCATCCATGGCGGCGGTACTGGGATATGAGAGGCTGGACGCTCTGTCCAGGGCAGGCAGCAATTTATAGGAGCAGGTTGCAGCAACCCGGTGACCTACAGAGAGGGCCAAAACTATCATCCCCGCAATTCCAATA
>JADBJO010001462.1:382500-415000 GCA_016801955.1 Conus betulinus | reverse complement strand
TAAAATAAACAAATAAAACTATTTCTTTCAATCCCTTACTCACACATCGACCATACACGCCAACCACACTACTATTGGTGGGTGTCAGTACTTCCGTTGATCACTTCACTAAAACAAGTCTCACGCCCATAATTCATAGTTCTAATTGAGGTTATAATTAAATCTGTGCTAAGTTAAAAAACCTGGGATGCATTTTTTTTATTGTTACACTGTCCCCTTTTTGTTTCATTTGTTTGTTTTTTCTTTTACACATTTGCTGGCCTGTATCTCAATGGTTTTGTGAATGAAAGGGTTTTAAAATTAAAACAAACAAAAAAAAAAACAAAACCCATAAAAATACCAAAATTGAAATTTGCTGATTCTACATGAAACCCCAATATGGAAATTTAGTATTTAGACAATCAATGTAGTTTGAAGCACTTTAATCTACATAATATGTAACAAAAACCGTAACATGAAAATTTTTCATATTCTTTAAAGTGATTATTGTTCAGTATCAAATAATAGCTAAACTAAAAGTGACAGTTTATATTTTACATGAAAGTGCTACGCCCTTAAAGTTAAAAACAAGAACTCTCTCTCTCTTTCAGCCACACACACACATACACACACACACACACACACACACACAGATACTCTTAGTTGCACATCACACCCATATCATTCCACCACAGCAAAACAGGAAGTGAAAGGACAAAAAAAGAGAACAACCTGAAAGAAAAATGAATGCAAGGGCTAAAAGATCATCACACGCATTCCAATTTTTTTCTTCTTTTTATACATGTATGTAAAATCTGTAGCTCTTTGCAGTGTCCCACCATAAAGAGATGCTGCAGTGAAGAAGACTTCCAGGGGGTTGGGGGGAGTCCATTTAAAAAAAAAAAAAGATGATAGAAAAACTCATGTCCACATGTAACAATATTTCAAAACTTTCAGTTGAAATTAGCCCTCTTCAGGAGTTGTACAACTGTATCTATCTGTCTTATTAGTCAATCCGTTTCTCCCTCTTTCTCTCTGAATCTCTCTTTCAAAGGATCTTTTGACAGCAAACATGCTGTTCCTTCATACTGCAATTTTTCTAGATCCTTTCCCTCTTTCTCCTAGTCCTAAAGTCTCTCTACACACAGCGTTATGAACATATGTACGCATATTGTTTCCCAGCATTGTATCTATTTCTAATTCCTCTCTTTGTGTGACATGCATCTCCGAAAGTTGCTATAGTATATAAGTATAATGCACCCATGCCATCACATAAAAAAAATTTTATCCTTCATGACCCGTATGTTCTTGTTTTCATGGTAAACCTTGCTCCAGGTGGTCACTGGGTGTGTTCAGAGAGCACATCAAAGCTCTTAGCAATTATCTCATTAATACAGAATTTCATGTCTCTGGAATGGGGTGAGGTAGGGGAGAGCAATGTGAGCCACTTGGGGGTGATGGTGATGGTGGTTGCTGTTTTATTTTCAAACTGGTTCCTATGCACAGACTCCTTTCATTTATAAATAAAATCCCGGAAGTAAACAATAGGGCAGTGACAGCTTTATAATATGTACAAACTCCAAATGTCTGTCTCCGATACTGTGACATTCATACGTTAATCGGCCTTTACCATCTCAAAGCGCTGTGCTGTATATAACAAAGTACACATTCACGCATCAGCACTATTGATAACTGTATTTCAAGACATCATGTACTACAGACATCGAACACTCCGCCATGCACTTCTCCTGTTTTCCCTACCCACAGAGTCCCTAGCACCCTCTACCCACCCACCTCCCTTCCCATGGCTCTTCCCTTTCACCTCTCCCTCTAGAGTACAGTGCAATATGTGCAACAAGCTCCATATTATCCATGGCATGTTTCACAAAGGCAAGAGGTTAGAAAATTCTTGTGAGTGAGTGAGTGAGTTCTTTAGAGTTTGTTCAAACTTGGTGATATATCTTTCCAAAAAAAAATAAATAAATAAAAAAAAATGAAGGGAAGCGTTTATAAAATATCTATTAATTTGATTTGATGCACCGAAAGCAAATTTACCCATTTGCACAATTCCTGGTTTATATAACTTAATTGTTTTGATAGAATCATGCAATGTACAGTCACATCCACGTTCAATTCTTTATATAATGAAGTAAATATTGAACAACGAAAAAGAATATGGTCCCCAACAGAAGGCTTGAACAATCGCATACTACATTTTGGGAAAATTTGGTTTTCCACAAATTCAGCTGAAGCTTGTATTATCAAAGATGACACATATCATGGACATAAGATTTCAATACTTCTCTGGAAGGTGTTCGCTGTTCATGCGCATTTTCCAATAACGAAAATAAATTTCTTTAACATCAAAGTTTTAAATTACTCTCAGGTGTTTTCTCTTAAATGTACAAAAGTCTAGCTAATTTATCTGCTGCTTCATTACCAGATACGCCACCAGTAGCCAAATTCTCAGTTTGGATACTGGTGGCATTTCACTTCACACACTCGAACAGTGAGCATGGCAACACAAATTTCCAAGAGATCGCTAGAGTCAGTAGGGTATCTTCAAACTGTGCTGTCCTCTGATTTGAGCATGAAACTGAAAAGCATCAACTCTCAACAGTTTTTGAGATTTTTTGCATTTTACCATGAATTTTTCGGTAACACTCTGTGCATTATTTCTAAAATATTAATATTTTTGTGATAATGTGGTCTATTTGGGGTTTTTTAGGGCGATACATTGCTTTCAATAACAAAAATGTTGTTTTTAATACCATACCGTGAAGAAAACTGTCGATCATCGGTGATCGAAATTCAAGGGAAAGAACTGAAGAGAGTTTAACGTCATCTGGTGCATGAACTATCAGTGTTAAAACTTCCAACAGCACATATGACTGCAAAAAGCAGCCCATACTGTTAAGAAGAATTTCCCTTACACATGTTCCGTCGTTGCTCTTCTCTTATCTTCAGCTTCTCTTGCCACACAAGAAAATGCTAACCATAGGCAAATTCTCGCAGACTGTGAAACCCACCTCTGTCCTGATACCTTCCACTCACCAACCGCGTTTAGCTTCTGGCTATCTTGCATTAGTTGCCAGCACTTAATCAATCACCTCAGAGACAAAAGCAGCAGTTCAGAAAAAAAAAAAAAAAAGGTGAAGTTATAGCATTGATAAAAGTTGAAAAGATGTTTTAAGATTTGTTTTCGGTTAGCAACAGACCCAGGAGTGACCCGATAGCGAAAGGCAATTATTTCCATAAATATGTTTGCACTGCAGAACAGAAAGGAATGCTCATGAACACATAATGTCAAAATTCTCTTTTTATTTCCGGGATTCATCACACACACACACACACACACACACACACACACACACACACACACACACACACACACCTGTCAAAAGCAGAGAAAAGGCTGCTTAGGGAATATGAATGCTCAAATGTGGGTGAAAAGACACGTCACTATGGTGCTGTTCTTGAAATAACATTGAAGCAAAAGAGGAAAGTTTAGGTCACAATCATTAGTCAACAAGAATCCAGTGTAGTTCTTGCAAGAGAGGTTGTACTCTGTCTAGAGTACGTTCTATTACATCAAGTTACATATAATGTTCTATATTAGAGTCACTGGAGTAGTGTGATGTGGCACGCAAAACACTCAGTGTACATGTGTGTGTGTGCGGTGTGCCTTTGTGTGAGAGTGTGTGTGCCTGTGGGGTGTGTGTGAGAGAGAGAGAGAGAGTAGGTGTGTGCGGTGCGTGTGTGCTTGTGTCTGTGTGTGTGTGTGTGTTCACAGTGGTGTGTGCATGCCTGTGTGTGTGTGTGTGTGTGTGTGTGTGTTCGTGGTGTGTGTGGTGTGTGTGCGCCCTGCGGCACTGACAGCATGGTGCGTATTATCTGGGCAACCCCACTGCATGTGCGTATTATCTGTGCAACACACTTGCAATACATCATCAAGTAACATTAGAAGGGGGGGGCGGGGGGAGGGGGGGGGGGGGCAGGGGAATGAGTAGAGGGGAAGAAGGGGAAGAAGGTGGAGGAGAAGGAGGTAGGCAGAGGGGGCACTTGTGTGTGTGAAGTATACTGTCGCATGAGATGAGACTGTCAATGTGTGTATGTGTGTGGTGTGTGTGTGGGTGGGTGTGGTGCATGTGTGTGTGTGTGCATTTGGTGTGCACATGTGTGTGTGTGTGTGTGTGTTGTGTGTGTGTGTGTGTGTATGACTCCCAGGGGAGACTGATTAATCGCAAAAGATATGACTTTTTTCGATGCAGTTAACTGAACTGGTGGGTATTAGTGATCTGAAGCCTGGTTCCACTAATTTACAGCATTGAAAGAAGGCTGTAGACTTTATTTGAATGGCACAACCCATAATCTCCTTTACATGCTCTCCCCCATCCCACTTGCCTCCAAACTTCTCACAGATATTACGTACGTCTCCATAAGCACACACGCATTTCTATATAAACGTACATGTCCACTACAGCACTGCCATCAGATATCACTCATTACAAAACCATGATGAATTCAAAATGTATAAATATAAAAACAAAAAATCCTCTCTGCTGATCCCAATTCAGCTGAACACTATACATATATATTCAAAGAAACATGTGTGTGCAAGTACAGACATGCAGTGGACTCTCGTACACCACATACATACATGAAGATGATTACACATGGAGTGATGGACACAAAGACATACATACTGTATGTACACACACACTGTCTGATATGGACTTAAATCTTTGGTCTGCTACACACATACAGACAGACAGACAGACAAACAGACACACACATCCACACACTTCATGCACTGCCATGCTCATGGCTATATTGTTTCACACACACACACACACACACCACACCACACACACCCACTCCCCACACACCCCACCACTCACACAATGCATGCACGCACACACACACACACACATGCACACAAACACACACACACACACACACACACACACACACTGAAATTCTGACATACTCGTTTAAATTCAGTCACAAAGACACACTTTGGTGATATGAGCCGAAACATTTGCTTTGCTTCAATCATCAGGGCTAGAAGTCCCCAGCTACTTTTTAATTGTTTGGGAACAGCTGATCACAAAATTCGGCTTGTCCCCCAACTTTCTGTTTGACACAAGTACCTACATATAAGGATAGTTAATAAAAGTAATGCCCTGCAGTGACAAAGTCAGCAGCCAAATCAATTATACCCATGCTCGACAAGTGATGATGGGTCTGAGCAGGAGAAATATTGGGAATAGATTGTCACTTCTAGGCTACCAGTGAACAATTCCCGTATGCTGTTTATAAAAACAACCTTGCCTCATGGTTCTTTCTGAGAACAAAAAAAAAAAAAAAAAAGCGGGGCGTTGGGTTTTGTGTGTGTGTGTGTGTGTGGTGTGTGTGTGTGGTGTGTGTGTGTGTGTGCATGTTCAGGAGTATATACATATATATATATATATATATATATTATATATATTGTGTGTGTGTGTGTGTGGTGTGTGTGTGAGGGAAAGGTAGGGAAAATAAGGCAGCATAGGGGTGAGGGGATAAGAGTGTGGGATTAGTGGTTTGAAGGTTCAGATGTGGGGTGGTGACATAAAGATGTCAAACTGAAAAAGATCAGAAAAAAGTGCAATAGGTCTGCATTTACAGCTAACTTGTAAGTCACCCCATTCTATTGGCGTAGCCAAAAACCAACTGCTCAACGACAAGTGGTAACAGCATTTCCACTTGTCTGCCAGAAGATTTTGTTGTACCAAACAGAGTGACTGGGCATTTCAAATCCTGAATATGTACTCTGTAGCATCCTGGGCCCAAATATTCAAAGACTGAAATATCCACCGTTGGAATACAAAATGGAAACATTCTTTGAACAAGCCAGATCTGGCACAGCTGGCTGAAAACACATCACACAGTTAATCCAGAAGTTGCAGGATACTGACAATTATGAATCAAGAAAAAAAGAAAAAACCATAAGTTCTCGTGAAGTGAAATGAAAACTGCCCCACCACTATAAAAGAAAAAGATTGATACCTCAGTAAGATCCGATGTGGGGGGCAGTGCTTGTGGTGACATTCGGTTATCAACTGATTAAGTAGTATCATATTTACAGCCTCATTCAACTGGTGGAGCATCAAGACCAACTGGTCAAGACACAGCATGGATCACGTTTGGAAATCAGCATTTCTCTCAGTATAAAAAGAGGGCAAAAATTTCAAGTTCATTCCTTATTGTTTAAAAAGTAATATTTGGATGGCCTGGTTGGGGTCAGGGTAAACTGATACCCGACGCCAAGGCATGGTAGTTGAATACAATTTAGAAATAGGACCAGCCCATGCAAACAGCCAAACAAAGCATTACTCCGAAAGTGTTAACGGCCGGGCACCATTTTTTTTTACGACGCGGTACTTCATTTTTACCCTAAAACTTCGGACCTAAACCGTGTGTCAAGAGGAAAAAATAAAAAAACAAACAACTTAAAAAACCGGGGTAGCAAATTTAATGCATAAGAGAATCTTCGGGGACACAAAGCAAAATAGTGTATAGGAGCCCTTGGTTTTGCGCCAACACTGCTGCAGAACATGACCATAGTAGCAAAAAACTAGCCGTACGGCCGTAGATTGGATATGTCTTCACTTCAGACACAATGAAGGTGGACCCCAAAATAACTGAGCGTAACTTTTAACCAACGCTAATAACAACTATGACACTAGCATATTAAAAACGCTTTAACAGTGTCCTATAAATCTGTGTTGTCTGTTTTGTTTTCATGTTGGTGTCTGTCTCCATAAAATTCAATATGGCGATGTACTGTCAAAGTCCAACGTGGCACCCGCTGTATGAATAACCCATTTATGGATTCCCCACTTCATTGTTGTTACATCTGCAACATTCTTTTAATGCACTCTTAATTCGAGACGCGTCCATGAGTTAAATCCAATGGATTATCCACAGTATCCACACGTTCTATTTAATCGATAACACAGCCATTTTCTTCACTCAGTCTGACTGCCACACCTCTCGTTGCTGATCCCCGTATCCCTCACTGTAACTCCCTTGAAGTGTTCTACTAACGGGTTGTTAAACAATCTTACTCAACCACGATAAAGGTTTAAGAGTTACCAAATTGAAACTACAAGCCGTTCATTCTCCGTCATTCCACGCCTACACCATGGAAAATATAGCACACTGTCGTCGGACCCACCGTGAGGGGAGCCAGAAAGTAGCAAGAACATAAAACGGCAGAAAGAACAAACGTTAATGTCTGCCTATGAAAAACAGGAGAAAGGACAGAAGAAGAACATTTTACCGACAGATAATAAGGAATAACATGAGGACAATGCTTCCTATTTCCCCTACTCACTTCCTTTAGCATCTACGGGAAAATTGAACTCCAGTAAATAACTAGGAGAGAGACAGGAAAGCAGCAGAGACAGCGAAAGAGATTGGGTGGTGGAACACCATTAACCAGACCAGGAGGGGAAATGGGCAATATCTGCTGATCACATCAGGACACCACAGTTAACACAGCTATTAACACGTGTGAAATCAACTTACTCGCATTTGCTTTCAAACAAAGAGAATGCGTTTTGCAAAGTTCTTATTATGTTGTTTTACTCACTTTTAAAATCTAATGAATATTTCTCTGTTTTGTATATTCACACACTTAACAACTATCACCGTCCCCAAGTATGTACAAATGCATTTTTTTATTTATGTAACAAACAATCCCAACGCCCTTTTTTTTTATCTGAACCCCATGCACCAGACCGTTTGTTCTCCAGAGTTATCCAAACCAAAACTAAACCAAAAACAAAAAACAAAAACCCCCCACCCCACAAAAACAAAATGCTGCCATATCCTCGATATCTTCAGATTTCATGGGTAGTTTCTTTTACAACCTAGCCCACCTATCCCCAGCACCCGGGCTTCTGCCAGTCATCTTCCGTGTTCATACTGTACTCTGAGTTCAGGCCACCATGTTTGGTCGCTCGAAAAGTCTCAAACAGACACCGTCGTATTACACGGAAGTTTGCTGACCTCGTTGTTTGTATTGTGTTAGAGATCGCCACGATTGCTTCCCTTGCGGATTACTGGATTCTGGTATTTTAGCTAATGGTGCCTGCAATAGTTAATTTCATTATGCCATGAATTCCGCAAACTGCTTACAAAGATCAAGAGACAAAAAAAGCACCATCACCAAGCAACACGCGACCCCGGCACAACACTGCCAGTACCGTCAGTTAAGAAACAATTTCAGACCCCACAAGGATACAGCCTCACCTCCCCAACCCCCCCCCCACAAACACCACAAACTAACCACACCTCCCTTTTTTTTTGAGTGTGTTTTGAGATGGATTCCAAAGTGTGTGTGTGTTTGTGGGTTTGCAGTGTGTGTCGTCCGGAGATGTGCTGCCGCTGTTTGTGGGTGGTGCTCCCTCGCGTTGTGTTTGTGTGGTTCGTGGGTCCTGTGGTGCGTGATCCTCCCTTTTTTTTCTTCCGCCCGTTCCCCCGGCCCCCTCCTGTGTGGTGTGATGACGAAGAAGCGAGCCACCGAGAAGGATCGCCACAGACCCCCCGAAGGGAGAGACAAGGCTGCCCCTCCTAACACCCATCCACCCCACCTATTGTTTGTTTCTCGCACCAGTTTGCTTCTTTGGATTGTTCCACATCTCTTATCCTCTCTATCCTCTCTCTCTCTCTTCTCTCTCCTCTCTTCTCTCTCTCTCTGTCTCTCGATCGGGGGTGTTTTTGCGTGGGGAAATGTGTGAGTGTGTGTGTTGTGTGTGTGTGGTGTTGTGTGTGTGTGGTGTGTGTGTGTTGTTGTGGTGTGTGTGTGTTGTGTTCAGAGGTCTTGTATTGCACTACGTAAGTATAAATCTAGCCCTCTATGTGGGCTCATGTCGTGCGGTAGAGAACATAGGAAATTGTTAAAGGGAGAATAAATTAACTGGTTTGAGGAAAAAAAAACAAGCCCTTCGAAACTGACCTGCAAACATTCAGAACTAAAAGATATGAAGGGTGTCCTTGATTAATGTGTAAAACTACTTGAAACTGTTTGAAAAAAGAAGCTAACGTGGAGTATTTTTCATTATGTCGTTTTGTTGCTAGGTATTATTTTCTCGATGTAATGAAAATGAAATATCATTGAAACAGACATAGCTCTCTTAAAGTAGGAAAATATAATTTTATGTGGAAAAAATGATAATGTTAAGTGTTAGAAATATGGTATTCAGATAAAAGTGTTGGCATCTTGAAATCGAGAGAGGTAGGTTTTTCAGACATGTCTCTGAATGGCTACTTTATATATATTCACTTTGTTCTGCATTTCAGCATTTACTGCTCTCACTGGTGTCATGTTGTATGTTTTTGCATATGATCTCCTGCTTTAAGTGCATAAATCATTAAAGAAACAAAATAGTAGCATAAAATGAAAATAATTTGACTTAAAATGTTAACTTCATGCTGCTGCAAGGGATCTAAATGCTAAGGTCTCTCTGTTTCACTGACTTCCACTGCTACAACAATTGCGATATTTCAGCACAGTTTGATAGGGAGCATCCTGACTACGATTTATTTAATGGCTGAAGAAAAAATATCAGGAGTCGATGGTGGCACCGTCGTGGAGCCAGATGAATCGAAAGTAGACCAAGAGTTGGAGCGATCTCGGGGAGATTCAGACGAGGTCAGTGGAGGAAGTTTATCTGAAGATGACTGTGGGCAACGTCGTGGAAGCGACAGCGACCAAAGACAGCGGAAAGGCAGGCGCCAGCGTCGATTGAAGGGAGGTAAACGCCACAATCGAAAGCATCACCCATATGCTGGCATGAGTTACGCGCGGACAGAGCAGCGATGAAAGCGGGCCCGAACAGCGAGTTCCCTCACGCTCCCCGCAACACGACTCAGTACCTGATTGAAGATCACGTCAAAAGCAACATTTCTCCAGATCTAAGCAACAAGGCGTCCCCAGCATCCATCGGTGACGAGGTGACGGACGTTAGCCGGACCGCTGTCGTGGAATCGCGAGCGGAAGAAGTACTGCTAGAAGTCAAAGAGAGGGAAGAGGGAGACCTCAGGACTCCCCCAACCTCACTCTCCCCTTCACCCCCTCGGAGAGACTAGAATACGACCAAGAATTCGTGGCGGTCTACGACCATGTCAACGAAGATCGGTTGTACAGCATGAGTAAGGAGGAACTCATTAGAATGACCTCGCGGTTATTGAGAGAGTGGAAGGAGGAGGCGGCAGCGGACGTCAGCAAAGACGAGACTGTCGCAGAAGGACTGAGAGAGAGTCCCAACACAACCCCGCTGAGCAGCTGTAACTAGACTTCACTGGAGGAGCCAGGTGTACGATGCTGTTATTTTTTCCCCATTTTTATGATTTTTTGATTTCTTAACTCATCTCCCAAACGACATGGTTGAAATGATATTTTACATTTACTTCCGTTTTCTTTTTATTTGTGTGATATTGCGGCAACTGACACAGTGGAAGTTGATCTTGTGTGACAGAAAAAGAGGGAAAAGAAACTACAATGTATAGGCGATCAAAAAAAAAAAAAATGTTCTCATCTTTATTGAGAAGATTTTACTGGAGGTAAAATAACATCTTGTATGTGTAAAAACGTTCTATGTAGTATAACACTTAAATGGCAATTTCTAATCAGGATATGTACTGGTTTGTGCTGTAAAAAGAATGTCATAGGGTAGTTCTTGCTTGGGAGATGTGTAGGTTGTGTTGCTACTGCCAACAAATTTTGCGCATTGTGTGCATCTTATCTTCGAACTCAGACGCACTGAAGTGGCAACTGCAGACGACGCGCGTCCCTTTCTGTTCACGACGCACGCAGTGTTTACAAACTTTCGGACGAGTCCATTTCTGATAAGGGGCAGCAGCTTTCTAGTTGAAATGGAAGCACACGTTCTCGCGCAGTTCGGCGCGAGTTGGAAGTTTGGACCCAGAGCAGCTCTTCCGGTTGATCATCATAGCACATTTGGACTGTTTCACCGAGAACATATGTGTCTCACTTATTTTTATGAAAATACTGTTACAGTTTGCAGTGTAACCCATTCTGTTAATGCACAGTTTAATAACTATTATGCGTTGAATCGAAGCGTTTTTTTTTGTTTTTGCTTTTTTAAATTTATTTATGTTCTAGACATTAATTCGAGAGTTATTTGATTTCCCCCTCCTCATCCCCCCCCCCCCCGCCCGTTCTGGTACACCCATCAGTACACGCTAATGCGACGTACTGCATGCCTTGCATTTCTCAGCAGATTGTTTCCTAGTATATTCTTTTGTAGAAAAGTTTGAATGTGATATTTTACTGAATAGGGGGGGGGGGGGGGGGGGGGGGGTGCAGCAGAGAAAAATGGGAGGAAAAGGGGGATACTCAAATAGTTGTGCAAATCCAAGGAGAATTTGCAGTAAATTGTAAATGCTAATTATTTCATTTTAATATTATTTTGAATTCTTTGAATGACGTTGGGTATTGATATTCATTTTTTAACAACAAGCGTGAAAGAATGGGATTTGTTTCCATCTGGACGTTGTCACACGTAAGAACTGTGCACTTGGAACAGCAGACACTGCTTAATTAGTATTACGAGTTGTTTGTTTTTGACTTCTTGGTCAGTGTCTTTCCTGAAACTGTATGATTCTTATTATGTATTTCTTATTGTGATTCTCTTTTAAGATTTTTTTTTATTTTTTTTTTAAGATAGGTTTCATTCATTTGTTTTCAAATAACCATAGTCAACGTTATGATTCAAATTCAACCTTAGTTGACTTGGCAAATAAGCCACTTTATTTGCACGTTTTGTTCATGATTGAAATCTTTTATTTTTATGTTTGAATATTTCTTAAAGCAAATGTTAGACCATGTTCACCAGAGCATTGTATTTCAGGCAGTCTTCACATTTACTCCTATCCCCATGTGCTCCAGCTGGTAGCAAAGACGAGTAGGGTTTTTTTTTTTTTTTTTTTTTCAAAATGTCCATGATATTACAGGTATGATTCTTTAAGGGAAGTTCAGTCTCTTGACTTCAGATTAAATAAGAAAAGAAGGAGGAGTGAATGTGTAAATTGCTACTGTGTTTTGTTTGTGAGTGTGTGCGTGGTGCTGTGCTTTGATTACAGTAGATCATGTACAGAATTATGTTGCCATTCTTTCACATGCTCCAGTTCACAAGTACATGCTGTACACAGGCTTGTTGTGTTTTTCATGTTCCTTATTTTCTCGTCGCTAACACACAGGATAGTTAAATGACATCATTTAAACTTGAGACTGTTGATGCTGTTCATTGAGAAGTTCCTCTCTTGTGTGTATTAATCACTGAAGATAGTTTTAATGGTTTCTAAATGGAAAGGTGAAGAACATTTTGAAAGTTCTGTTCAGTTTTATTGGTTTATTTTTTGGGATTTGGTTGGTGGGTTGGGCGTGTTTTTGGTGTTTACTCTCCAGAGTTGCCTCTGCAGCTTTTATTTTAGCGGGCTAATAGTCTCGTGTTGTTAACTCATTTGCAATGTTTCACCGTGTAATTCGTGAAGAGGGAGCATGCTAACACCTTCTGATGCTTTGCTCTGAAGCTGTTTTTCCATCTCTTCAAAAGTGGGGAAAGATGACAGGGATGGGAGAATTAGTGCTACGAGCGCATGCGTTTGTACAATTTCCAAGCTGCTTGACACTTGGGGGAGGGGAGGGGGGGGGGGGGGGGGGGGGAACGGGGACGGTTTGTTTTGTTACTCTTTCAGACATGGTTTTAGATGAGGTTTAAAGTGGTTAGCTGTATGAGTTCCTTTTCAGCAGATTTGAATGGACACATAAATGATAATGCAAATCACCTGGAGTTGCGGCAAATCACTTGACGTGGTACAGAGGTGAAAAAGAACAGAAAATTATTGAATGTGACACTAGATGTATATTATGTGCAATGGGGGGGGGGGGGGGATGTGACCTTGTGTTAGCGGAAAAAAAAAAAAAAAAAGAAGAAAAGAGCAATAGTGCAAATGAAATACTGTAAATTGTGCAGTTGGTATCCCGACTGAAGAGATACGCTACCTTGAATGTGTCTTCTGATTCCATCCATTGAAGAATAAAAAGGGTGTGCCATGCTTCAGTACTGATCATATAGAGGAAATAATCCTAAAAGTGAAGGTGAGGTGTTTTGAGATGGTGATACTTGTGTTTGGCCTCTTGCCATCAGAGTTCAGATCGATTTACTTTCAATTAGATCTTTTGTCGCTCTCAACTGCACGGCCTGAAATGAAAAGGTTGTTTCGGAATATGCAGCAGTTGAAACATCTATAGCACCCACCCTCCCCCTCTTTCACCCCTTCTTCATTTAGAATTCCTCAGTTAATCAACTTTTGTCATACTGATGGAAATTATCATCTTAGATTGTCCATAGGCTGTAAATTTTTTTTTTTTTTTTTTAATCTACATCAGTTTCTGATTTTTAAGTTTTAATGTTTGACAAAAGACATTGTGGTATTGTTTTTCATGTTCCTATAACAGAACAAATATCTACAGGAAAGTGCAGTCATGTTAGTGTTAACATTAAGTGAATTTAAATATCAGCACAGTCCAATTGGCATTTAAGAAAGACGATCTTTCTCATTTCTTCAGTGCAGCAAATATCAGGACAGTATTAGTATACGCCATTTTTCTTAAGTACTATGTATTGTTACAGTATGGATAACATGTTTGCTGCTTGGTTCCAAGACATATTTCTGATGAAAGAACAGGTGAAAATGGAGTTGAAATCTGGAATGGATGAGATGGAACATTTTGTGATCATCTTTTTGTTTTTCAATGGAAAGTAGACTGGACATTTTGAATTTTGTTACTTTGAAGCTTGGTTGATAATTGATGCATTAATTTTTGTTTGTTTGTTTGGGTTTTATTTTTCTTGGTTTTATCACGACTTTACTGCAAAGGAGATGGTGGTGCGGAATGTTTATAACTCATGATGATACAATTTTTTGTTGTTTTTTTACGTTTGAATTGCACAGTTAGACTCGTTTTTCATTACCTTATCATGCCCCTCGCGTAACTGTTAATGAGTATATATACAGTTTCCTCTTTCTTGACCATTGTGTGTGTGTTTTATTTTTTTGTTTTATGAGAGCATTTATTTGGAAGGAAACATGTAAACTGTAACTGCTATTTTTTTTCCCCCTCGTGAGACTTTACTTTGAATGTTAAATGTCTGGTGTTACTGCCCCCAGAGGTTGGTTTCGGCTCCCACTGCACTTTAAGTTAGCCTGGAGGTGTTTAAATTCAGTAGCAGTTGTGGTAAAGATCTGTTTACCACGAACCTTGCTAGGTCTTCCTTGAAGATGTGTGTCAAGTAGAGAGGACCAGAGAGTGATGGGAGGGTGGGGGAGGTAAGAGTATTTTGAGTAATGTTGCTGTTATGGAAAAGTTGATAGGAGTAATGGTTTGGTTTGTTTTGTAACCAGGTTTTGTGCACACATGGGAGTGTATGTGTATTTTGGTTTCTTTGTGGATTTTTTTGTGTTGTTTTTTTAATGTGACATGCTTTTAGAGCCAGGCCTTAGAGTTTCTTCAACAAGTCTTTTTAGTTGTTGTTTGTGTGTATGCATGTGTCTGTTAAACATGTATGTGCATGCAGGTTTTCTGTTTCTGTTTTTTTTTTTTTTTTTTTTTTTTTTTTTTTTTTCTAGATGCCAAGTCAAGGCATACTGAGAATTATACAACAGAAAGCTGCATTACATTTGTGCTTACCGATTCCTTCAGTTGGTTCCACACATCTTCAATTCTACTGGCAGAAAGCATAGTGAGGATAAGGATAACATGCCTGTGATGATGTTTCTGCGTCATTCTCTTCCAAACTTTAGCAAATTAAAAAGTGAAATTTTGAGTTCATTTTGAACAGCGTTAAACAAATTTGTATTATACTAAGGCAGCAGTGAAATGATGGTATTTCAATATTGGAATGGTGAATTGTGATTGTTGGCGTCAGAAGAAGAGTAACCTCCCTCTCTCCCTCTCCCCCCCCCCCCCCCCCCCCCCCCCCCCCCCCCCGAAAGAAAACTACAGATTAGCTGAAAATCCTCTCCAGTTATCAGCTCCTTCAGCCATCAGAGATTTGATGCGGTCTGAATTTATGGAGACTAGTAATTGTGGAAAGCTTATTGAAAACCATATTGAGAGCAGCTTGAAGGTCATAAGACACTTAATGAAAAAGGAGGATGCGTTTTGTACCATGAAAATCCTTTGTTGACCCAGCAGGTAATGAGTACCTGAACAGGGAAAATGGAGGTGGTTTAAAGGAAGGGGTTGGGATCTGCTGTGCCTTGATGGTAAGAACCTCCAACAGTTTGCTTTCTATGCCCTTGGAGGCTAGCCTATGGGGCTCAATTCTTGAGGGGTTATGGATGAGACTGCGAAGTAAATCATTGGCACAAAGAAAAATGGAACATTTACATTTGTTTTTCTTCTAAAGCTTACTCTCCACTTTAAGGAGAAGAGGCAGTCTTCAATGGAGTACTCTGCATTTACAAAAGTTCAGATTTTTGATGAACTCCTCTGTTGACACAAAAGGTTTTGATGTGGTGCATAGAATTTTGATCGGACACATCAGTGGAGTGCGCATTGGATCAGTCAGAGTCATACCATCGTAGCAGTTTACTACATCAGCGTGGCAATATACAGTGAGAGATAGCTGGTCAATGCTTTAATATGAGTACACTTCAACATGTAGAAGAGCATTGCATAATCTGTTTTGATTGGCTGTTGTAAGTTTAATTGCCATTTATCATTGATTCACTGGCTAATGAACACTGTCACAAATCACATCAACACGCCTCTGTAGAAGAACCGGTTAAGTTGACTCAAATAAGATTGAAGTTTTATATAGTTATATCCTAGAGAGAAGTTCAGCGGCTATTTAAGTGTCTGGACTTTTATTTGTTTCATAAGTGCAGGCGGGTGCCCAGTGTCACGACTAATGCAGCTTGGGCTTTGACGTCAGCTAGGAATGAAAGGTTCAGTTGAGGGGCCCCGTGCTAGTTGCTTCTCAGTTTTCAAAAGTGAACCAACAAACTGCACAGTGTTCTTTGTAGTTCCATGTCACTTGAGTTTAGGAACAGTTGAAAGCGTTGGTGTTTAAAGCCATGAATAGCGTGTGTAGGGAGCCAAGCTCCTTGCTTACTCTGGAGTATGGTCGGTGGGTTATGCGCTGTATCTTGCTCTCCTTTGGAGGTGCTTGGTTCTCTATCCGTTCCCGATGACTTCACTGAGCTCTGAAGAAAATATACGAGAATTTTCTTTGATTTGTATTTCCTCGTTTTCAGCGGCTATTCTTATTTTGCCTTTGTTTATGAGAGACTGTTACCCCCCCCCCCCCCCCCCCCCCCCTTTTTTTTTTTTTTGTTTTTTCATTTTTAATTGGTTGCTTGCTTTTTCAAATCACGTTTGACTGGTTGGTTAGTTGTTTTTTTTTTAAATGTTTTGTTTTGCTGTGGGATGAAAATGAGAGCTGATCAGCATACTGCAACTCGCTTGCAGTGGACTCGGCTAGCCAGATACGATAATTGTTAAAGGGTCATGCGGTATGTGATGATAAAAGATTCCACTTCAAATGAGACTGAGAAAAGTAAACAAATTTTACTTGGAAACTCGTCTTTTCTTCTTCCCTTTCCTTTGTTCTTTTTTTTTTTTTTTTTTAATGTTGATTTATTGGTTTATTGTGGAATAATAGGGCATGGCAGCAAAAATGTCGGTGATTCACTTGATTGCGAGGAAATTTGTTAACAAACAGAATGTAAACACCCGTCTACATTTTTTTCCTTTCATTTTCACAATTGAATTGGAGTAGAAAAAAAACTTTTACAAAATGTGTCCATACTTGTGTTGAACAATTCACCCACACAGGTTGAGTGACTTCAGATTTAATTTTGATTGATTTGAAGAGTGTAAGTGAATGAAGACCATGGATCGTGAATGTTAAGTTTGGTGGGGTGAGGAAGGACTTGTTAGAAAACAACGTGTAAAAAAAATATATATATATATTGTTCTTACTACTGTTTTCACTTGGCTGCTACAAGCCTTTGAAACAACCATTGTATCGTTGATGTCATACTGACAATTTTAAGAAGATTGAACAATAAAGAATTTTTTTTTTTACTTTTTGTATGTAAAATCAGGTGGAATTTAGCGAAGTTCTTTGACTCCTTCGCTGACCCAGCCTAGAAATTTTCAGGGCTGAAATGTGCATTCTGTGTTTGTATTATCCAGAGAATTTCCAGGGTAATGATGCAGTGTAGTTTCCCAGGTATCGGTTAAAGGGAAGTAACTACCAAAAAAAAAAAAAAAAAAAATCTAGTGGAATGATTGAGCGCCTGTCTCGCGCTGAAGTGGATGGAGATAAGTGACTGTTCGCTCATTTTCATTATCCTGATTATTTGTTTCTTACCTGAAAAAGACAAAGAGCTCGAAACGCACCGTATTTTGTCTTGTGACTCGTTTGTCCGTGGTTTTTTAGGCGGTGCGCTGACAGTAATATTTAAAATTTACCAAAGAGAAAAAAAAATGGCAGTAGTCTTAATACAGGCCCTTTAGCTCATAGAATGCATGTTTCTGCTTGGAAAAATTTCCAGATGGGGCAGTGAAGGGGTTCGGCAGTACCTTCTCCCATATTACTCAAATATTAATTCCCCAGCTCCAGCCTTCTTTACCCTAGTTTCCTCCCCTTTTTTTCAGCAGTGTTACTGGAACACGAATCATCTGGATTACAGCTTGACATGCTGAAGAAAGTTTTAAGGATTGAAAAAAAAGGAAGGTACTAACTAATGAAATTTTGTTCTGAAGAGTCTGTACAAGGATGTTTTCCAAGTGACATGTACAGTAAATGTACTTGCATTCTGACAGAACGTTAAAGAAGGTGACCCAGTACATTACAGATAATGAGTTTATTTATCAGAAAGTCTTTTTTCCAAAATTTGAGAAGAAATTTGAAATTCTGTGTTATTAGTGAAGGAAAATCCAAACATGCTACACTGTTTGGACTTCATTATTCTTTACAGCTGGTCTATTTCCATGTTATTGAAGTTAAAGTAAATACGCCTTGCTTCACCATATGAGCCTGACTTCTAGAAGTTGTGGACGCAATTTCTGCTTGCTTTTTTTTTTCCTCATTTTGAATTGGTCTTGTTTTTTTCTGAAATGGGTGTGGGCATGTACTAGACATGTATTCCAGTGAGTTGCCTGGTTTAGTCATCAATAGTATGTTGGCTTACTTGTACCCTTGTTTTTTTTGTTTGTTTGTTTGTTTTTAATCATTGTCGGAGGCTTTCCATGTGTATCTTGTGTTTTGAGTAATGTGTGCTGTAATCGGTTTGCCTTGTATGCAAAAAAAAAAAAAAAAAAAAATAATAAAATTAAATGAAATTGAGCCTGAGGAAAGGTACATCTACATAGGCATTTTGTGGGCTTATCTGCTGTTAGAAGTTGCTTCCCTTCATTCGACTTGCAAACCTTGTCAATTTTTCTCTGAATTTTCCACTTTGAAAATTATTTGCCTGACTCCCAGAAGTTTGTTTGTTTGTTTTTGTCTTTCCCCCCCCCCCCCCCCCCCCCCCCCCCCCCCCCCTGAGTTTGAGGCGTTTGTTGTATTTTTGATCTGGGGAAAAAAATGGGCAAAATGTTACCAACTGCAGTCAACTAAGTATGTTCTTTGCATGCCAAAAACTACAAATAGTTGATGACCGATTTTTATTGAGAACACTCTTGTCGATCAGTTCAGCCAGCAGGGTGTTTACAGTTTCAGTTACAGCAGATTTCCTGGCATGGATTTATATTGACCTAGTTAGGGGACTTCGGAGCATGAAAACTTTTCAAGAAAAAAAAAATGGTGAAAATGCAGAAAATGTCTGTCTGCCTGTGAGGAGTTGTCAGTCTCTAAACCCACAGTCCAGGCGACATGAATTCTGGTTGAGAAGGTTGGCAGCTGGGTGATCAGGTCTACGACATAATCCCAGTCTCTTGTGAGATGTACGATCGTGTGATGGAAATTGCAGGTTTGATTCCGAGTAAAGCTGGGAGTTGTGTGTATGTGTGTGCGGGTTTTTTTTTTTTTTTTTTTTTTTTTTTTGCCTACTACTTAAACAGCAGGGAGTAGTGTTTGTGATAATTTACTCATGACCTCTCCTTAACTGAAATAGAAAGCCAGTTGATTGGAAAGTAGAAAAATTGTTTGAAAATTTCGTTGTTGCGCTGCCCAGTTTGATTCCTCAAGGCTTGTCTTGATTAGATGAATATCTGTGGTCAAAATTTTTTGGTTTATTTTTAAAGAGTTGCCAGGAAATTTTTTTTTTTCTCCAGGTTGGGGAGGGGGTTGAGGGGAGAGCTACAACAACCAACCTACCTATCTTTGCTCTTGTGATATAGTTGATTGAAATTTTTTTCGTTTTGGCCAAGTGAACTAGATCAAAGCATTGGGAGAGGATTTTTTTTTTTTTTTTTTTTTTTTTTTTTTTTAGAGAAAAGAAAAGGTTACGCTTGACACAAAATTAGTAGTCTGAAATCTTTCCAAGAAATTTTGGTTGATTTCTGCACCATGTGAGTGCAATGGCTTACACTTACGAGGCATTGGTATACTACATGTCTTCTGCTGAGCCCTGTATGACTGAGGGAAATCTTTCTGCGCTGGGCCCTGCATGCAGGGGATGCTGAAGCGAGGCTTGGTCAAGTCGGGTGGCACCCTGCCATTGGCTGTAAAGGCCCCACGGTCCCCCACGGTCCCCGCATATGTTTCACATAAAAAAAGGTGATCAGAAATCTCTTCCAATCAATTTTTGTTAATTATTAAGGTATTGAATACATGTGACATGTTTTCATGAATGGAGTCCATAGCTGCTGGCTCTGAATTGAACAGTAGCTCAGGAAAAGGTGTTGAAAGTCGATATGAGCATTTGACATGGTTAGCTTATAGGAAAATGCCATATGGATAAAAAATTGCAGAATTCAGAAGTGACCCTCAACACCTTTCCTAAGCTGTTAGTTTGATTCAAAGCTAGGGACTTTGGCCTTCGGTTCAAGAGAGCGAGTCACATGTGGACATGTGTGCTGTGGAGTCCATTAGGGGATAATGAGAGGTCAAGCTTCAGACTTGAAGATGGATGATGACCTACATTGGTGTTGACAGTTGCAAGTCAGACATGGCAGAGACTGGACTGTGGAATTGTTCATTGCAGCCTCTTTGTTCATAATAGTCACTGTTTTAATTTCTAAAGTGCTGTGAACTTTGAATAATGGTATAATATCCATGGTAAAAATGCGAAGTTTTATCACCAGATGAGTGCAAGTTTTCTTTGCAACATTTTTTTTTTTTTTAACATCCAGTACAAATTTCGTGTGAACCTCCAACAGTTACCCACTGCAAGGTAATGTTTTGTTTCCAGTTCTCTCTTTGTAAACTGCCAGTTCATGATGTATTTGCAAGAAATTCTGAATTGTGAACTGAAATCTGTAGGCAGTGAAGGGCAGAACTCAAGTGTGGGGTCGGTCATTTGTTCTCATGTGTGTGTTTGATAAACTAGGTATGTGGACCTGGGAGTTTCACCCAGTTCTAGAGGAATTCTAGGCATGTTACTCGGAAGGTTGAAGTTCTGGGAGTGGCAAGACACACTGATGTTCGTTGTGTATATTGTATGGGATGGAGATTGTTCTCCATGCGAGTTGAGGCAAGGAATGGATTTTTTTTTTTCTCTCTTTGGGCACGAAAATAGAGGGTGACGCTTTGAGACGTCTGCGTGCTTTGTAAATGTTTATAAGCAAGCTTCATCATTATGTGGAAGTGGCGTTGACAGGAAGATTTTGCACATAACTGTTTGATTGTTTTTTCTCGAAGTCTCAAACCGGTTGTACAGCGAAATGAAAATCATCGGAAATTGTTTACCAGGTCTCCAAACCACCGAGCCTTTGATTCTGAAGTTATTTCCTGTCTGTACATTAATACCCTTCTCTGGCTTTTTTGAAATTATTTTGGTTTTATTGTCATTTCAATGATTATTTGCATGTATAGGTCAGGTGAAGGTTTCTGTGGACAAACCAAGAAAGAAAAATCGTAACACTTGATTTGCACTTTTTTTGTGTGTGTTAAGAGAATCGTCGTGCATGTTTCTGTTCTTGTTGCTTTCGTTTTTAAATGCGTTACATGTTCGTTGTTCATAATTCATTTACATTTTAAAGATGTAGTAATCATGGGTTGATTTTTGTTCCCATTGAACCTGGTTGAAAAGGGAAAGAACTTGTGGCATAACTTGTGCACTAAAATGTACAGGCGAAATTGTTGTTCACAATTACTTCATTTTTCATGGATTATGATTGTCACTTTAGGGCATTTAAATGATATGATCATTGGCCATTTCTGAAAAAGAACATTCTCATTGATGTTGTCTATATATTTGTTTAAGACTAAAAATTAAAAAAATGAAAAAAAGCAAAACAAAACAAACAAAAAAATGTCAAATTGCAAGTTAATATGTTTTCATATTAACTTGATATTTTGTATTTTAGCAAGTATTTGTGAAACATTTTGCCAAAGTCTTTCCTTTTTCAATGATCGGCCTGTGAGGCATTTTCTCACACGGTTGGTTGTTGCTAGTTGTTGATGTATGAAACTGTTTTAACTTTAATTAAAGTGTTAAACTTAGAACATTGAACACCTGGTGACCATGGTTTGATGTGAGAATGTTGTGTGCAGTGGTGATGGGAGTACAAGGTGCCACAGTATCCTTTCTGCTACAACCCTTCATGTCTCTGTGCTTTTTTGGTACACTCAATTGCTGTGATGAACCAAAAATGATTTCCCCAGTGTACATTACACAGTGGAGTTGACCTTAATTTCACGGACTGCACATGTGTCTTGAAGACACAGAAGTATGACAGGTCAGAATTTTGTTTTTTTGTAACGACTTTGAGAAAATAATATTTGGAAGTAGGGGAAGAAAGCTATGAAGGATTGGTCTTCTATTAAAGTTTGTCTGTTTGCACTGTGAGTATTGTGTGCGTCTCATGCTTTTGTCATCATCTTGGTCTCATCTCTTTCTGAGCCAAGCATAGAAATATGCGTACACATACACCATATGCACAATTTAAATTGTCACAAGCATGCATGTGTCGTGATTGCAGACACACATTGAGCACACCTGCCGTCCTTTCTGTCTACTATCTGCTGATCTGTCTCAAGTTTCTTTTCCTTTTTTTTTTTTTTTTTTTTCATCGGTCATCATTGTGGTGGACTTGTGCATTTATTTATTTGCTGTGTGAGACAGTTCTTGCTATATTGTGAGTCAAAGGAACACCAACAACAACAGAAGAGGGGGAAGAGGAGAAAAGAAAAAAAAAAGGGCTTACCAAAAGAAGATCGTATTCTTTTTTTTTTTTCCACCTCTTTCTATCCCATAAAGACAATACTAATACTTTGCCATGCACTCTTCTGACGTAAGGAAAACAATGATTCCATGTACATCGATCGCATCCCCTCCACCTCTCCTCTCCTCTCCTCTCGCCAGTTTACTTCCTCTTCATTTCAGCTACTGGCTGCATTGGGTTGAACATTCTGCGGTACTTTGGGGTTATAATGGTGTGGCAAATTTTATAAAAAAAAAAAAAAAAAAGAAAAGAAAAAAAAGTTGATATGGGGAAGAAGGGTTTTTTTTTGGGGGGCAGGGATGTAGGTGGGCATCGTAACAGACACAATGAGGAGGTAAGGTGACGCCCAGTCCTGCCTAGTACGCACCACACAGAAAATGTATGCGACTACGCCTTGCTCTCTCGATAATGTCAAGAATTGGCGAGCAGGTCGGTGGGTGAGATGACCGATCTCTGTGTGTGTGTGTGTGTAGTCTCCCTTTAAAGGAGTGCACCGAAGATGCTGTGACGGCCGGCTATGAGAGACCGTTGCACGATGGTTTGTTCGTGCGTGGGAAGAAGGTGAATTTTCAGCACTGAGTGCTCATTCTGTACCGAGTGACCATTCATAGATCTCTTTTACCTTGCATCCTTCGAACACACACACACACACACACACACACACACACATATATATATATATATATATGTACACTTGCACGGTAACCTCCCTTCTCTGCCGTCTTTCTCACCCCTCCACATACACACGCACACACACACACACACACACACACACACATATATATATGTGTGTGTGTATTCCGCCTGAATATCTTGATCAACTTCGGACAAAAGATCTTCCTACCAATCGGAACGCTCTGTCCTCTCACCCCCACCCACTCGCCCCCTTACGTGCATAAAGGGGAAAACAAAATTGCCGCTACTCTGTTTTAAATTGATGGTCCTGAAAGACGACACTTTAAATGTTTCTAACAAAGATTAGGAGGCGGTTTGTTTTTTTTTTTTTTTTTTTTTTTTTAAGCCGACTTCAAAAACCTAGATTTAAAACTTCTTGTGTGTGTGTGTGTGTTTTAATCTCTCTCTTTTCTTTTTTCTTTTAATGACTGTTTCTAAAAATATGTCATGCTAGGTGGCTCGCCGAATAGCGAAGCCAAAACTTCCGTACTATCATCATGAACATTGTTCCCAGTGGATGGAAGTGTGTCGGGGGCCCGAGACAGACGGGGGTGGGGTGGAGGAGGGGGACGTGACGGGGGGGGGGGGGGGGGGGGTCGATGTCACAGCTCCAAACTGCCCTCCCCTGTCCTAAGCTGGACCCCCCCCCCCCCCCCCCCCCCCCCCCGCGGACAGTTTAGGTTTGGGGACCCATTGTCAATTGGTTGGGAACATGTCCTGCCGTGCGGTTTAAAACGAATGTTGGATTCTGTAGATAAACTGTTTGCTCGCTCAAATGAATTTAGGAAAGGTACGTAACTTTTATTTGCAATGGAAAGACAAGCGTTATCTTTCCTTGATTGTGCGTGTGTAAATGGGGTGGGGGTGGGGGGGTTGGGAGGTTGCTTTGTTTTGTTTTTTTTTTTTTTTTTCCGGGACAAGCCTATTTCGACCTGTTTGACTTCCAAGCCTATAATGAAATTGGAAATGAAATGAGGCAGGGAACAGTAAACAATAAACAGTAAACAAGTAGGGTAGTCTTTACTCCCATAAGGAAACCTAACACAGAGGACAATAAACAGTAAACAAGTAGGGTAGTCTTTGCTCCCATAAGGAAACCTATATACACAAATGCAGTGTTAGGTTTCCTTATGGGAGCAAAGACTACCCTACTTGTTTACTGTTTTTTCAAGCCTATAGTTGCTTACTTGCAAACATCAGCCTTATTTCCAAGGCAAAGCGACTCGGTATCTCTCTCTCTCTCTCTCTCTCTCTCTCTATATATATATGAAAGTGTGTGTAGATGTCCTTATGGTGTGTGTGTGTCATTAACATTTCACTGTTAAAGATGCTCTCTTTCAAAGTGAATTATGTAGTGGGGGTATCGAAAAAGAGGTCCATAAACCGTGAGATGACTAACAAAACCCGGATGTGACAGTCGGCACAAAGTCCGTTTTATGCCGTTCGAGAGTTTTCCGTTAGGTTAAGCAACCCGGCCGATCAAAGCAATAAACTGACGCGGCGTACTCAACAACAGACTCTCCAGTCATGAGGGGAGAAAGGGTGGACAGGAGGCGGGTGTGGGGTGTGTAGGTAGAAGGCGGTTTAAAGTCTTTCTCTCTCGTAATAAATCAGGCATGGTTTTAGTCTTCTCTTCAAAAGGGGTAGGGGTAGTGAAAGTAACTGGTAGGAGGGCGAGGGGGGAGGAAGGGGGGGGGGGGGGGGGGGGGGGGGGGGTTGGTTATGGCCTCGGGGGACGGATTAGACAAAATGATGGAGGAAGTGGCAAGTCACATCAATGTACTTACGGCTTCAAGAATTCTGCAGGATGGCTTGTGGGGACGTCACTGTCTACCATTTCCTGCTGGCGCCAGACTGACTGAATGGCGAAAACGAAACCAATTAGGTGCTCACACTTTCTTTCTTTCTTTTTTTTTTTTTTTTTAATCGATTTGTCTGCAGCTTACATAAAAATAAATATATAATAAAACGAAATAGATAAAGGAAAAGAAAAGAAACAAACAAACAAAGAACAAGGAAACTGATGGAAATTGACTGTTCCTGCCTAATCAGGAGACAGTTGTAAGGTCGGGGCTTCTTTTTACAGGCAAAACCAGTCCATAAATGAGCGTAAGACAGGGGAGTGTATAACTATGTAGTCCTAGTGGGGAAAAACACATCTTCAGTCCTTCCCATTGGTTTGAAAACTTAATTGACGACAACGTGCAAATCGGTACACAGTTCCTTTTTATAGTGCGTGAGCTTGAAGAGGGTGGGTGTGGACTGGGTAGGAGGAAAAGCAGCACAAAATCATAATTATCTTCTTGACCCCTATCTCTGAAAGACCTCACTGATCTTATGTCGCACATCTATGGTGAGTTTCAGACGCGAGAACTAGCAAGCAAGGTGGCTGGTTTATCCTTGTAGCCAAGGGTGTCAGGGGCGTGGAGAGTTAAAAGAAACGGGCGCGAGACAAACATTCAGATGAACAGTGTGACTGCTTCTTCAAACTCTTCCTCCAGCTGATGGGTTAGCGTTTTGATCGTTGCATGGACCAATCACAGAACGTCACTACTTTTCGTGCACCAATCATAGAACGTCACTACTTTTTGTGCACCAATCGCTGAACGTCACTACTTTTTTGTGCACAATCGCAAAACGTCACTACTTTTTGTGCACCAATCGCAAAACGTCACTACTACTTTTTGTGCACAGACACAGAACGTCACTACTTTATGTGCACCAATCACAGAACGTCACTACTTTTGTGCACCAAACACAGAACGTCACTACTTTTTGTGCACAACCGTAGAACGTCACTACTTTTTTTATGCACCAAACAGAACGTCACTACTTTTTGTGCACCAATATCAGGACATTACAACTGTCGGCCATTTTTTTTTTTTTTTCGCATGCCAGACTCGAGCCTCAAAATAGAAGGCGAACTCTATCCTTTTTCCAGCCTTGCTGGCCGTTAGGGTGCGCTATGAAACGCCCACTCTCGCCAAGCATGCAAGAATTCTCGCCACCATGCCCTCCGTGAAACGCTTCTCTGGTTTACAATCCGGAAGAGTGGGATGAGGGAGGGAGGGAGGAGAGAGAGAGAGAGAGAGAGAGAGAGAGAGAGAGAGAGAGAGATGGGGAGGGGGGGGGGGGGTATTTTTTTCCCCCATACGATTGCACAGTAACAAGCTGAGCGAGACACTTTCTGCTTCACCACAGTGTGGCCGAGACAATAAGGATTCAGTTAAGCACGAACAATGTTGACGTCTTTGTGATGATTTGGGACAAACTATATCAAGAGATAATTGCGATGGATTCGGGTTGTGTTTAGTTGAAGTTCAGAAAACTGTTTGAACTTGACCTTGACTGACCTCCGTACGTTGTTCTGGCCTTCTGTGATAAGTTATGACGTCGGGGGGAAGGGAGTGAAGGTGGGGGCTGGGGAAATAAAAACTAAAACATCAGAGTTACTTTGCGTGTAGTCACATCTTCTGCTGCTGCTGTGTGCATGTGTCCGCGCCCGGGCTATGTGGACAAACTTACATCTTCCATTTTAGTCATGGAATCTTTCCGTTTTTGCTGGTTTCCTTGCTGGTGGGAAGGGGGGTGGGAATGGCAGGTAGGGGCATGTGTGAGGGAAGCCCCCCCCCCCCCTCCCCCTCCCCCCCCCACCTTCACTCGGCCAATCCTACATCCCTCAAACGTCCATCCACCCACTCAGTCGTCCAACCCTCTTCCTCCTCCTCCCCCTTCCCCCCCCCCCCCCCCCCCCCCCCCCCCCCCCCCCCCCCCTCCCCCCCCCCCCCCCCCACCACCCCCCATAACCTTCCCTGAAGTCATGCTCGTATCGACCGCAGCTGTAGGGTTTTTTAAAATTTTTTTCCCCTCCTCATGACAAATATCCTGCCAACCAGTTGTATGTATGAACCAAGAGATCGAGAGACAAGGAAGAATTTCAGCAGACACATCGTGCACGAAGTGATATCTTCAACCGTGTCGTCCGTCCTCTCTCTATCAGTGACGTGAACTGCAGACACTGAGCTTAGAACAACAACACGATTCGCAGCTCCGCTCTCCCCTCTCACTCACTCACTGGCCATGTCAGTCAACCATCTCACTCCGAGTATTGATTGTTTTGTGTGTGTGTGCGTGTGTGTGTGTGTGTGGTACGTGTGGTGCACGTCCTTGTGGGACCCACTGCGGAAATAAATAGAAAGCGTTTTCAGTGGTGGCAGAGAGAGAGAGAAGAGAGAGACAGAGAGCGAGAGAGAGATTACGTCAGAAAACCAAAAATAGCCCAGTGGCCGACACTTCTCAAGATGTCTTTTTTTTTTTTTTTTTTTTTTTTTTTTTTTTTGAAATGGCGACTCCAAGAAGACGGTGACATAGCGTTTATGGCGGCGGATTCCCCAACTCCACCCCACCCCCACCCTCAACCCCCACCCCACCTTTCCTTTAATTGAAGGAGGAACTAGGAGAAGACAACTTCACTTCTTCCCCCACCCGGTACCCCCACACTGCAGTCACATTATCAGCGTCCTGTTAGGTGGGGTTTACAGTCTATTTAGGGTCTGCGTTGAGGTAAAGATCATCTTCCAGAGTGGAAGAGTCTTCCGGTTTTCGGTTGCAAACTCTAATGCATAAACAGACTGCCTCATGTAGCCGTAGAAGTAAGGTAAGGTAGGCTTATGTTGCTTACAGCCCGGCCGACCGCAACGGGCCATATCAGGGCTGTCACCGCGTTGAAGTCAACTCGCAAGTCATTCATTCACACAATTCTTTATAAGACATCTTCTTCTAAAAACCCACCCGGAATTTTGTTAAAAACCTTTCCACTACAAAATCTCAGATACGATGAAAAATGTTAATCTCTTTCAAGAATTCAAAGATCGCATCAGGCGGAACATCTCTGAACAAGGTTTTCATGGAATCTGCTGTAAAATGTTTGTGTCTCACATCATGCAAGTCCCAACACTCTAAAAGAATATGTTTCACTGTGTGTAGAATTAAGTGATACTATGTCGGAACTAACGTGACGATATGAATGCCCATCTTCCTTTGCAGAAATAATGCTATGTGCCTCTCCCGTCGTGATTTATGCCAATACCGACACGTCAGTTTCACGTTTGGTTTAATTTGATTTTGTTTTGTTCTTTTTCTTTTTAAACTTATGTTCATTAACTGGGGTGGGGTAATGATTTTTTCTTTTTTAATGAAATCACTTTTATCTTATAATTCTCCAACTAAACCTTTGCATTATAATCTTTCTGTAGTGTGGCTGTTGTAGCTGTTCTACCATGTTAGCATGCTTCGTTGGTCATGATGGTGATGATGATTTAGTAGTTGTTCACTTTGTTGGTGATATACGACGGTATTGGGTGTTTCAGTGTTCTTTTTCTTTGGCGTTCTTTTTGTTCTATCCTTCTGTTATATCCCCCCCCCCCCCCCCCCCCCCCCCCCCCCCCCCCCCCCCCCCCCCCCTCTTTTTTTTCTTAGCTGATTTCCTTTCTTTACCTTTTTAATCTACAATCAAATGTAAGTATTTAATCTACACGAGCGGACCATGAAGAACCACCACTGAGATCAAGTTCGTTAATTTTTTGTTGAATTGTTTCAGTTATTTATCATTTATATGCCTTTTTTTTTAAATTAATTAGTTAGCTTTTATTGATAGGCCTTATTTACTGTTTGATTTATATGCCTTGTTTATTTCTTTCTTTATTTGTTCATTATCTATTTAGATATGTATGCATGTATATGTATGTAGTATGGATGTATGTGTTATTGTATCTATGCATTTTTTAAAATTCTTGATTCATTCCTTCATTTCTTTTCTTTCTTTAATTTTATCAATTTCATCAGTTACAAAGCTTCGACAACTCTCTCCCCCCCCCTCCCTCTCATCCCAACTCCTCCCCTCTTTCTCTTTTCAAACTTACACCAGCTCCATATCCCCCGCCCCCTTCCCCACCCTTTTTTCTCCATCCCTCCCTCTCCGTGCCGTGGCGTTTAAAAACGTTTTTCAGACTTTCTCTTATTGAGAGTGTCTTTTTAACCGCATTTACACAGAAACGAAAACTTAATGATGCAAGTCCGTTTGTCAAACTCTTCCTCTAATTCTCTCTCTCTCTCTCTCTCTCTCTCTCTCTCTCTCTCTCTCTCTCTCTCTCTCTCTCTCTCTCTCTCTATTTCCCCCACTCCACCCCACCGACCCTCTCACAACAGTATTAAAAGGGGAAACACCTCCCCCCCCCCCCCCTCCCCTCTCTCTCTCTCTCTCCCCCCCCCCTCCCCCACCCTTGTCCCTCCCCCTCCCTCTCTCCCCACTTCATCCTCGCCCTCTCTCGCCCCCCCCCCTCTCTCTCTCTCTCTCCCCTCTCCCTCCCCCCCCCTCCCCCCCCCTCCCCCCCCCCCCCCTCCTCTCTCTCTCTCTCTCTCTCTCACACACACACACACACACACACTCACTCACACACACACACACACACACACACACACACACACACACACACAAGTAACGGATGCAGGGGGGTGGGTGGGTGGGTGGGTGGGGAAGGACCGTCTAAAGACATAGACCAGTGATCAGACTCCTCATGCCTCCCTCCTCCCCACAGTCGGGGTCCTTCTCCTCCCCCCCCCCCCCCCCCCCCCCTTTTCATTTTATTTTTTCCTTTCTCTCTCTCTCTCTCTCTCTCTCTCTCTCTCTCTCTCTGTGTTGAAAAGGTCTTTTCTTTTGTTTATTAAATACCAATCTCATCCGAAAGTGAAAAAACAACATCTTGTACCTTTAAATAGTTTAGTGCTAGTACTCATTCAACGACACACACATCCACATATATAGGAAAAAGCAACATTCAACCTGTGGTTCATCTCTCCCACATAGCGTCCCTTGAACATTCAAGTACGGAAGCGAAAGTAGCTCAAGAGAAGCGGGAAGAGTGAAGTCGAGGGACGCTAGTTGTTCCCCCTGAGCGCCTGGCGGCGAGCGCGAAACACAAACCCAAATTTAAAGCAGGCAGCAAGTTGTGTAGGAATAATAAGGTCGCGTCCTGTAGGTGACGGTCGTGGGTTCGAACGCACGTGTGAAGTTGAAGTTTTACCACTTGAAAACCCTCTCTTTGGCTGCATACCAAAAATCAGTGCGCCAAGGCCTAACGTAAGGAGTTGAGTATTTACAGACTGGCGCAATTCGATTGTTTTGAAAATTTTTATTGTGTCTGAAAGTTGAATTTCCTCATTTTCTTTCATATGGACATTATTGTGCATTCAGGCAGTTTCAAGCAGACAGATTGAAATCGAAGGAATGGGACTATTTGGGTGCTTCAAGCTGGCGCAAAGGCAGGGTCACGTGTGTGTGTGTGTGTGCAAAGGCCTGAAATGTGCCGTCAGCTAAAGGGTTCAGATTCAGATTCAGAAAACTATTATCTCTCGTTACAAGAGAAATTACGTTCATGACCGCTGCCCTAAAAGTTAAGACATACATATTTATAGTTACAAACGTGACACTGAGAATTAAAATTACTTTCAAACAATAAAGGTCATGTACTTGAAGATTGTTGTGATTTCATCGGTGACAATCCACAGAAACAAGCGAACTATTTAGTGGGGTGTTGCTCTTTTGATCAATTATCCGATTAACATTCAATGCTGGCTCAAACTTATGGTCGGCCTCAAAACGCTTACCTGTGTGGAAGCGCAAAATCCTAATTGTGGTGTGTGGCCCGTTCATTCAGCAGCACGTGAGCGCCGGGACAGGGCCAGGGGTGGTTTGTAGTGCTGTAGAAAGAGAGGAATGGGCCCTGCTATGCCTCAGGCATGGTGAGCCTTTAACACTTTGCGATTGTCCTTGCAGCAATAAGGCTGCGGGGACCTTTAATTTGACCTTTTCTGCTGGTTTATTTGTCACCTCAAAACTAGATCTGCACTCCTGCATGAAGGCACATTGCGCGCGAATGATCTGCTGGTCACTTGATTTGTCACACCAACAGGGTTCCATCATTCATAGGCAGTGAGTAAGTTCCTTGTGCTTACTTACTTGCTTGCTTACTTACTTATACGCTCTCTCTCTCTCTCTCTCTCTCTCTCTCTCTCTCTCTCTCTCTCTCTCTCTCTCTCTCTCTCTCACACACACACACACACACACACACACACACACACACATTCACACACACCACAACACTCACACACACACATTCACTCACACACTCACTCACACTCTCTCTCTCCTCTCTCTCTCTCTCTCTCTCTCTCTCTCTCTCTCTCTCTCTCACACACACACACACACACACACACACACACACACACACACACACACACACACACACACACACACACATCCACTCACTCACACACTCGTTCAGTCACACACACACACACACACACACACACACACACACACACACACACACACACACACTCATCTCAGTCACACACACACACACACACACACACACACACACACACACACACACACACACACACACACACACACACACACACACACACACACACGCGCGCGCGCGCGCGCGCGCGCGCACCACACACACACACACACTCACTCACTCACTGACTGACACACACACATACACACACACACACACACACACACACACACACACACACGCACGCACGCACGCGCGCGCGCGCGCGCACACACACACACACACACACACACACACACACACACTTGTGCATAATACAAAGTGACCAAATTGCCTTACGATGGCCGTGCCAACGTATGTATGTATCCCACTGACCAACTGACCCACTGGGTCAGTGCGAGGATAAGAATGGCAAACAGCACGCCAGTATTTGCCTCGCCTCGTTCGACATTACATAACCTCCGCTTTTATGGTGGGAAAGGGGGTGGGTCGGAGGGGGGGGGGGGGGGGGGGGGGGGGGGGGGGGGCTTGTCTTTATTTACTGTAAACTCGCTGGCTGTTCCCACCCCCCTCCCGTCCCTTCTATATCTCCCGGGAGGTTATATCCCCCAACAGCTGTATGAGGCAGGCTCTGTGTACCAATCACAAAGAAGCTTACAAACATTCCCCAACAGGTGTATGAAACAGGTTCTATGTACCAATCACAAAGAAGCTTACAAAACTGGACTGGACGACTCAGGGACCCCCGACAACACGTAGGGATAATCAGGAATTAAAAAAAAAAAAAAAAAAGAAAAAGGACAGTAGTCACAACAAAAAGACGAAATTTAAACAATCAAGTTTCTAATTCAGCTTTTTTTTTTTTAAAAAATCTACCTCATCTTCGTTCCAAACAAGATAACTGTTGACTTAAAGGGCGACAGGTCAAAAAGAAAATCTTTTGAAAGTATGTTTAGCCATTATCATAATATCATCATTTTTTTGTTTGTTTGTTTGTTTGTTTGTTTTTAATTCTTTTTATTTATTTATTTATTTTTGTTGTTGTTGTTGTTCTCAAGCGCTAAAT
>JADBJO010001462.1:300000-370000 GCA_016801955.1 Conus betulinus | reverse complement strand
AGTTCGTGGGACAGTCTGGGCTGAGGACATTGCCTTTGAGAGCTAGCGAAGGACAGGGCCTGTCTGCTCCTCCCTGACTCTGATGTCTTCCTTCCACTTCTTAGCCTGTCTGTCTGCCTCCGTCTGCCTCCTCGTCGTAGTCATCCCGGCCCTGTGCTGTAAAGGACGAGTTTTGCCACGCCGAAGGTTCTTGAACTGCTCCGTATCGGTGTGTGTGTGTGTGTGTGTGTGTGTGTGTGTGTGTGTGTGTGTGTACGTGTGTGTGTACGTGTGTGTGTACGTGTGTGTGTGTGTATGTTGACAATGGTGAGATGTCTCATGACATGATCTGACAGTTCATCTGACTCCGTAGCAAACTTTACATTTCTCCTGTGATCGTAGTCTTTAAAAAAAAAAATGGTCATGATGTTGCATCAACACTCTTCAGGGTTTGGATGGTTCCTCTTGTGGAAATAGGGCGAGTGTTCAAACCTCACATGCGTTCGTAACTATGGAGATGGTAGATGAGCGCGTGAATATTATAATTATCATTATGAATACTTATATAGTACCTATACTCGGCTAGAGACCAAGCTCTAAGTGCTGTACAATCCACACTCGTTTATACAACGGGATGCCTACCTGGGTAGTGTCGACTGAAGAGCTGCCAGCTGGCGCTTCATTTAGTCTTTTCCCGTGTTATCCACTCAATATCGTTCAGTATCGTTCACTCTATTTCCTTACTCCCTTCATTTTTTTTTTTCCATTTTTCACGCAGGGTGCATGCGATGTGTAACGTGGCATCTATATACCAACGACCAAACTGGCCTTCTCTTTTGAAACTTGGTGATGGGATTTTACGTGTGTGCAAGTTGTTATGCGTGCGTTCACATACGGAACATCGGTTTATAGTCTCATTCGAAGAACTGTACGGGAAATGGAGTCAGAACCAATGTTAACCTCCGACTCGACGTTAAACTCCGAAAAATCCCCCCGTGCCGAAACGGCCTGGCGGAGATTCGAACCCGCAACCCCGGGATCACCAAAAATTACGAGTCCGCGCGCTCTACCACTCAGCTATTCACGGCCCCGAATAAGAGTTCTGGCGTAAGGCAGATGAATGATGTTCTTGCCACGTCAGGCGGCCCTTCTGTTCTGTCTCCACTGCTGGTTGTTTGCGCCGCTGTGGGGAATTCTCCGTGGGGTTTTGAATTCTTCACCCGTGACGATGGCACTCAAGAATTTGAAGTTCAAGACAGTACAAGCTTACGTCTCTCTCTCTCTCCTCTCTCTCTCTCTCCTCTTCTCCTCCCCCGGCTCTCTCTCACTCTCTCTCTCCTCTCTCTCTCATCTCGCTCTTCTCTCTTCGCCTCTCTCTCCCGTGTGTGTGTGTGTGTGTGTGTGGGGGGGGGGGGGGGGGGGGGGGTTCGCAGCTCCGTGTGTGTGTGGATTTGTGTTGTGTGTGTGTGGGGGGGGGGGGGGGGGGGGGGGGGGGGGTTCGAAAATGTCACATTATTCACAAACAAACAAAACGAACAAAGACTGTAAAAGCGGTTCACCCTCCACCACTCCCAACCCCCACCCCCCCCCACCCCCACCTCTCCCCGCCCTACACAAATTCCAGCGAACTGCCCATGTCGCGATCTGTAATCTTGAAGCAAAAATGTACATACATTCATTTTCTTTTCTTTTCTTTTTTAATTGACACTCACCTACAGACTTGCCGGTTAGTGCTTGAGACAAGGTAAAAGTAAGGTAATATTGCTTATAGCCCAGCCGACCGCAAACGGCCATATCACGGATGTCACACCACATTAAAATCAACTCACAAGTCATCACACATTATTGCGAAGCATAGTCATGACACTAAGAACTGTGAAGGAAGATCCTGACACTGGGAGTGAGAAGTTCAAGAAGAACAACGCGGTGCTTCCAGCGTTGAGCACGTCACCTGATGAGGAATCTTGCAGAATCATCACTGAGGACAGCACGTGAGTCACCATGATGAAGATCTGTTCACCAACGTGAGGAAAAGGAATCTTGAAGACGCGGATACGTGACGAGGTCAACCAGAGCCTAATAATGCTCCAGCTGAAAAATCTTCTTCTGTTTTCATCAAAGAAACAAATCTCTTCCTCCTCAGTCAGGTGTGTTAGATCCATAGATGTCTAGACAATCGAAGCTTTGACGAGGATACGGACTATATTCCTTACCTATTGACCAAATAAAATCTGTTAGGGGGCACCACTGTGATGGAGTGTGAGAATGGGGGAAAAGGGAATAATTCAGTGACTGTCTACTAACTGAGCTAGAAACCTGCAAATACGAAGTGTGGGTGAAACAATCTTTCGGTCTCGAACAATTTCTTTCTTTCTTCCTTTTTTATTTTTTCTTTCGTTCTTCTTTTATTATGATTTTCTTCTTCTTTTTTTTTTTGACTTTTTTTCAGCATTTTGTTTTCAGTAGTAGTTTTTTTTGGTTTGTTTGTTTTTTTTTTTCAGTATTTTTTTTTTTTTTTAAAGATACATTTCATTATAGTTAAAAGAAGAACACCGTTCGACCTTTAGCAGAACTCTTCACTGTCCTGAGTGCTCTTATAGTTCTATTTGTTTTTACCTCCTTTACGAGCTGAGAGTAAGCGAGACAGAAAGCACAAAACAGGGCACGCAGTCAGTCCTACATGCAGATCCTCGTGGCAACACACATTTCTTCTAATCTCGCTCCGCTTCCCCCACTATCCGCACACCAACTTCCCCCCCCCCCCCCCCCCCCCCCCCCCCCCCCCCCACCCCTCTTCGCCCCCCTCCCCCCCCCCCCCCCCCCCCCCCCCCCCCTTACCCTTACCCAATGTATTCCCCCCCCCCCCCCCCCCCCACCCCAACCCCTCTTTGCGAAAGGCTAACCCGTACCCCCTTCTCCTTACACGCAATGTATATGAACAGTGAGCGAATGTTGTTGCGAAAGGCTAAGTATGATCAGTTTGTCGCGGTGAGTCAGTTGACTGTACCAACCTGCTGTAAGGTAATCATTAGTGCACTCGAATACACTTCTGAGAGTATATGCACGCGCATAAGCACATATACACGCACTGACAGTGACACAATTCTATTGCCATTAGCAAGTAAGCCCTGTTGGCAGGGGGGTTACAATTACTGCACTAAGAGGCATCGATAAAGACATGAAATATAAAGAAAAGAACTCAGACAATTAACAAACACAATTAACAAACATTTCAAATTTACAATGGACAACGTCCTCTCCTCCAACAACACCCCACACATACTTTTGAACACAGCACACGCACGCACATCGTCCGCACGCCCGCACGCGCGCGCGCGCGCGCGCGCGTGCACGCACACACACACACACACACACACACACACACACACACATACACACACACACGTTCGCGCACCACACTAATCCATTTTCTTTGACCATCAAACCATGCAAAATACAGAGTAAGTATAGAATGTGGATTCTACTATCGTCACAAATATTCTAACTCAACAGATTATGATACTCTTCCTCCGAAAATCACTAGCTTCTGCTACATATTTTTCCCTTCCAACACACACACACACACACACACACACACACACACACACACACACATGTTGATGAAAGCCTATGGACGGAAGCCGCCTTGCCTTGGCAAAGGGATAATACTCTGCTCTGCTCCTTGAATGGTGTTGTGTGGCACGATTTGTCTCCCCAAGTTTACTGGCAACATTGCGCTAGCATGTCACACACCACACGTAGGACTATGAATAAGAACTCTGCTGTCAGCATTTGGAGACATACGGGTAAATATAAGGCATAGATAGACAGACAATAAACTAAATATAGAACATACCCCTCCCCCCACCCCCCCCCCCCCATTTTTTTTTTTTTTCGGGACTTTTCGATGACATCATCATCCACAACACAGAAATACATGAACAGTTCCGTAGCTGACGTCACATTTCAGGCCTTTGAGTTCACCTGTGATACTATCTTCGTTTCAGCTATTTTTTCCTCCAAACAGTCCCGTTCCTTTCAATTTCAATCTGTTTGCCTGGAACCACCTATGATGTATGCTGGTAATCCCTATTGCGCTAGACTGATGATACTTCACATTCACAGACAACATGTCCAAGGACACGTGCAGTCCTCTGTACTAAATGTACGGTTACTTTCCCATTTGACTTCCTTTGAACAGGCTGGGGATGTCTCCTTCTTTGTTTCGTGTTCTGTGTTGGATTGTGTGTGTTTTCTGCTGAGCGATTCGGTGTCGTAAGCGGCATTTGATTGGAATTCTGGGCGTGTGATTTATTTCATCATGGGAGCAAGAGTTACGCTACTTGCTCGTTTTTTTTGTTTTGTTTTGTTTTGTTTTGTTTTGTTTTGTTTCGTTTGTTTGTTTGTTTTATCTCTTTGGCTCTCTACTTTTCAAATTCTTCTTTCTTGGCCACACCCTCCCCCCCCCCCCCCCCTCCATTGTATCAACGTATGTTTTAAACTCTCTCTCTCTCTCTCTCTCTCTCATCTCCTATTGCTCACTGCCTTGAGAACAAATTTTGCTTTAAACACAAGAATGCTGAATATGAATTCATACTTGTGTACCTGGGCATGACAGACCCGTGAATCATTCCTCCTTAATCTATACTCATGACATTATCTTGGGGGGCTGACACTTTTATATTCTCCTCGGCATCAGATTAATATATACTAAATGTCATATGCTAGATAGCGTTTGTGCGTTTGTGTGTGTGTGTGTGTGTGTGTGTGTGTGTGTGTGTGTGTGTGTGTGTGTGTGTGTGTGTGTGTGTGTGTGTGTGTGTGTGTGAGAGAGAGAGAGAGAGAGAGAGAGAGAGAGAGAGAGAGAGAGAGAGAGAGAATTTTTAGGGACTTTTCGATGACATCATCATTCACAATGCAAAAATACATGAACAGTGCCGTAGCTGACGTCACATTTCAGGCCTTTGAGCTCACCTGTGATACTATCTTCGCTCCAGCTTTTTTTTTTTTTTTTTCCCGCCAAACAGTCCCTGTTCCTTTCAATTTCAATCTGTTTGCCTGGAACCTCCTATGATGTATGCTGGTAATCCCTATTGCGCTAGACTGATGATGATACTTCACATTCACAGACAACATGTCCAAGGACACGTGCAATCCTCTGTACTAAATGTACGGTTGCTTTCCATTTGACTTCATTTGAACAGGCAGGGGATGTCTCCTTGTTTGTTTCGTGTGATCTGTGTGTTGTCTTTTGTGCTGAGCGATTCGGTGTCGTAAGCGGCATTCGTTTCGAGTTCTGGGCGTGTGATTTATTTCATCATGGGAGCAAGAGTTACCGTACTTGCTCGTTTTTTGTTTTTATCTTTGGCTTTCTACTTTTCAATCCTTTCTTGGCTCGCCCCCCTCCCCTCCCCTCCTTTCCTTAATACCAACGCATGTTTTTTTCTCTCTCTCTCTCTCTCTCTCTCTCTCTCTCTCTCTCTCTCTCTCTCTCTCTCTCTCTCTCTCTCTCATTATCTCCTATTGCTCACTGCCTTGTGAACAAATTTTGCTTTAAACACAGAAGAATGTTGAACATGAATTCATCATTTTTTTTGTATCTGGGCATGACTGACCCGTGAATAATTGTTTATTCCTCCTTAGTCTATACTCATGGCAGTATTTTGGTGGCTGACACTTTTTATATTCTCCTTCGGCATAGGATTAATATATACTAAATGTCATATACTAGATAGCATGTGTGTGTGTGTGTGTGTGTGTGTGTGTGTGTTGTGTGTTGAGTGTGTCTGTGTGTGTGTGTGTGTGTGTGTGTGTGTGTGTGTGTGTGTGTGTGTGTGTGTGTGTGTGTGTGTGTGTGTGTGTGTGTGTGTGTGTGAGAGAGAGAGAGAGAGAGAGAGAGAGAGAGAGATTTAGTGTGCAGACCTGTGTATGTTTCCTTTAAGGCTTATGTTGATCATTATTGTTTTGTTCATTTCTATATTGTATAATGCTGATGTGTCATATCCGAAGTTCGTAAAGAAACAAGGAACAGATAGGAAAAAAGAACCCCATCTTTTTGTTCATTTGTTACCCATGCAGCCAATTAATCAATTAATCAATCAAGATTATATATACCAGGGCCATAACAGCTCAGTGGTAGAGCGCCAGACTTGGTGGTCCCGGGATTGCGGGTCGGAATCTCCGCCGGACTGATTTGGTACAGGGGGATTGTTCCCTCGGAGTTAACATTGGTTCTGACTCCATTTCCCATACAGTCCGTCGAATGAGACTATAAACCGAGGTTCCCTGTATGAATGCACGCATAACATCTTGCACACACCTAAAATCCCATCACCAACTTTGTTACACATAGCATTCACCGTGCGTGAAAAATGGAAAGAATGAAGGAAACTGAGATAATGATATTGAACGATATTGACAGGATGGCACGGGAAACGACTGAATGAAACGCCAGCTGGCAGCTGTTCAGTCGACACTACCCAGGTAGGCAGCCCGTTGTGTAAACGAGTGTGGATTGTAAAGCGCCAAGAGCTTGGTCTCTAGCCGAGGATAGGCGCTGTGTAAAGTATTCATGATAAAAAAAATATCTGGCGAGCACACACACACACACACACACACACACACACACACACACACACAACGTGACACACACACACACACACACACACACACACACAGAAAAGTGACACACACACACACACACACAGACACACACACACAGAAAGTGACACACACACACACACACACACACACACACAAAGTGACAGGTGGGGGCACACACATACACACTAACAGGCACATTCTCGTGGCGCTCAGTTTGCTCAGACACACACACACAACACACAAGCTATGGTGACAACAGAACAGACACGCTTGTAGGCTTACAAGACGGTACCTGTCGTGGTGCAAAACTGATAAACACGCAGATTCGGTCACCATGCCGAATTGCCCCTTCCTTCTCCCCCCCCCCCCCCCCCCCCCCCCCCCCTCTCCCCCTGCCCGCCCCTCCCTCACACACACACACACGCCTTCGCTTGCCTCCCATCCCACACACAAAGTAAGACTATTGTTAAGAATAAATCGCTTTATAACTGGATAACTCTTCGAAGCTGATAAGATTTGAATGACGTTGCATCTTGCCTCCCCCCTCTCTCTCTTTAACTCAAAATATATGCTCGGTGGTTTCGCATTTCGTGTGCTTTGTTGTGCAAGCGGCCCAAGGGAAGGTAACCTGTGCGTTTCCCGCCCTCTAGGTTGCATTGTGGGCAACGTTGCTGGGAAAAGATGGCTGACTCCGAGGAACAAGAGCCAACTCCGGCTCAAGATATTGTGGTTACTAAGTACAAGATGGCTGGTGACATGGTCAACGGTATGTATTGTGCATCAGAAGTGGCGTGTGAAATATTTGGACATTGATTTTAAGAAAACTGAAGCGCGAATTAGATTGTGTGAAACTTCCCATGTGCTCCCTTGTAAAATCAGCATGGCGGCTATTGCAGCCATGTGCCATTGACGAATGTACCAGTCGTAAGACACTCGACATTGCAGTTATCTTGGATATTGGATGCATCATCACTCTTTATTTCACATCCACTTGAATATAGACGGAATTTCCGAACAGATTTTTGTGTTTTTTTACTATGATGATCCAGTTCGTAATTTTCTCAATGATCGCAGTGGAATTTGAACAGCTGTTGAGCCACTCGGCCAGGTATTTGAAGTAATCAAGCAATGATTCATCAGAGAAGAAATAAAACTTAAAAGGAAAGATCTGATTACGTGTTGGAATGCAGATCGTTTCATGGAGTTGGGGTTATACTTGTATCAGTATGATTACAGTGGTTCAAACATTAAAAAAGAAAAAAAGCAATACAGAGAAAAGGGGAAGATATTTTAGCTTTCGTCCACCGATGTTAACAAGTGCAGAGATGAAAAGCGCATTCAGTGCCACATTGCACTAGAATCATAATGTTTCCAGTGATCCCAGAGTGAGAAAATTAAAACTCCCTGAAACAATAAATAATAGATAAGTATGACGAAAAAAGTCATGGAGGATGCATGTTTGATTAAGGAGAATATTTCTGTATTAACTTAGACTAGAGAAAGAGAGAGAAAAGATAGAAGGGGAAGGGCTGTAATGACCTATCAAGGTCAGCAATAGGGTCTCACTAACAACTGTGTTTAGAAAGATAACCGACAGTGGTGAAGAACTTTGGAAATGTAATTGACATAAAAGAGAGTTGCTGCATTCAGCAGACTTCGTAAGGTGATAAGTATGATACAAGGTAGTGACACACCATGATCATGTCTGCCATGAGTTCAAAAGCGGAGGAAAAGCAGACATAACACTATTCTTCCACCTGCAAAACCCTACAAAGTACAATTTCCAGCACTTCACGATCACAATACTAGCCTCTGTTTTTGTATTCATATTTGAAAAGAAACATAGTTACTGCCATAGATGTAAATGTATTACAGCCAAAGCACAATGCATTTGACCTCTTGGGTCTTCTTCAGGCAAAAACAATAACATTTGGGACTGGTAATGAAAACGAAGAACGATAAACCACTTGTCTTCTCATATTTGGCGCAAAATGGCTGTGTTGGATGAAAAAACAAGGCTGTTAAGGAGGGGATCATGAGAGTTGCATAGTAATGATGACTATGAAATGATGATAATGGAAACAATGGCAATGATAGTGGCGATGATGAAAACATATGATGTATTTATATATAATAAGAGGAGGGGTGCTGAAAATTTTTTCTTTTTTTATGCGTTAATTAATAGTGGCTGAACACCAATTTGGAGAAAGAAAAGGGGGTGGGGTGACGGGGTGAAACAGGAGGGGGTGGGGTGGGGGGGGGTGGGGGAAGAAGGAAGAGAGAGGGCAAGGGGGAGGAAAGCTCGTAATTCTCTGCCTACACATACGCAGCATGCACAGGGAGGAGGGATGAGAAAAAATCATGCACATAGTATTATTGGAAAAGTAAACGGTACTGTTGGATGGTGTTCGTTGTTGCACAGGTGGAATAATATGGTAATCAAAAACGATAACAGTTATATGTATGGATGTTTTTTTAGTGCTGATGATAATGGTTGGAAAAGGGGGGGGGGGGGTAGAAGGGGCAGGAGGAGGGGGAGAAAAGCTCAAATCTCTCTGTATATATACATACGTGTGCACAGGGAGGAGGGGGGAGAAAGTCATGCCAACAGTATTATTGGAAAAGCCAACAGTACTGTTGGATGATGATCATTGTCATAAGTGAAATAATGTTTTGGGATACCCATCAAACAGAACTTAGGGGTGGGTGATTATATGATAACAGTTATATGTGGGGATGTTTTTGTAGTGATGATAATTTGGGGGGGGGGGGGGGGGGGGGGGGGGGGGGGGATACTGATCAAGCAGAAGTAATGAGTTGTGATCATACTGATAAGTTATATGTGGGAATGTTTTAGTGCTGATAGTAATATATATTTATAATGGTGGAAAGGGGGATTTTTTTTTTGGGGGGGGGGGGGGGGGGGTGTTAAAGAAGGGGGGCAAGGGGGTGGATAAAGGGGGGGGGGGGCTCATATCTGTCTGCATATATTAGCACTATTAACATTTAAAAGAAAAATAATTACCAGTAACCCTCATTATGTACATTTTCATCATCACCACTATTATCACTGATATTGCCATTTGTTACCATTATCATCATGGTCTTCATTAAATTATTTCAACCCCCATGATCCCCTCCTTAACGGGCTTGTTTTGACCCAACAGCTATTTTGCGCCAGATACGAGAAAAGTGGTTTCTCATTCTTCATTTTCATTGTCCTGAATGTTTGCTTTTTGCCTGAAGAAGACCCAGAGGCTGAAAAATGCATTGTGTTTTATCCTGTAATCTGTTTGTATCTGTGGCAGTAACTAACACTGTTTCTTTTGAAATTTTGCTTCATTTACCGCCCTCTGTCACCTTGTTTTAAAACATTCTTCATCTAGTTACATGCCACAGCAGGCAAGTCATGCAGCGGGAAAATTCTTGGTTGTTGCCCATGCAGTTGTGCAATTTTAAACTTTCAGGCCAGACACATATTCAGTGATACTGATAGAAAATTTCCAACACTCTTTTAAAGTTTGCTGCTGTGAATCCTCTTCCCAGTTGAATTGTAGAGCGTCAAGATGACTCTGAAAAGTAAAATTCCGTTTAATTGCTATGTATGATGGTGTATGTGTGTATTGGCAAGTGTTCTTCCGTTATCAGCCAAAAGTTTTGGGTTTAGTGGTTGTTTCACATCTGTTGGTCAGTGATGGTCACCATACTGATCTGGTCTGCCAACCTTTTCTATTCCTTGGTTTTTGTTGAAATTTAATGAGATAGATGAGGATGCTTTGCATGCCCGATTGAAATTTAATGAGAGAAATAGGGATGCCTTGCACACCTCATTAACTTATTACTAAGTATAGTTACTAAGTTAAAAGTTCTAGGATATAAGCTCATAACATCAAAAAGTCCTTGAAATTTTGGGATTGAGTGTTTATAGATACCTTAAATTGTTATTTTAAAAAAAAAGAAAAAAGGGGGGATTTTGTCGGAGCAATTGAACTAGAAGACTGTTTTTCAAACTTTCATTCGTATTAGAAATAGCTAAATTAAAGACTGACCATTAACGCCTCTGAAAGAAAATACTGAAATTGAAGACTAGGTTTGTCAGATCAGAAATATGTAAGATAAATTACAGCTGGCTCTGTGAGGACAGCAGAAAATGGCAAGTTGCTTTTTAGGGTGTGTCACAACATGTTTATCTGTTCATTGCTGGACTGTTGGAGTTCAGGCTCAAAACAGTTGGCTGCCCTTACCTTTCATACAGCTGTTGCACCGGCGTGTTTTTGACACATGAAATTGAATAAAGCATTGTTTGTCAGTGTCAAAATTTGCTTGCCCAACACAGTGAATGCACATGCTCTTGGCACAGTGGCAGTTAGACAGTGATTAACCTTTACCGGCTTTAGCAAGTCACATTTGTGAGCGGTAACTTCTGCCAGTGGCTGTATTCTTTCCGGATGACTGAAAAAAAATTCACACCTACCTTCTTCAAATTGCTGTAATTTCTTTTCTATTGTTTGTGCAGCTATGGAATTTGGAATGAATGTAGAGGAATGAATAAAGAAAAAAAAAGCCAATACCAACTATTATGTGCCTTGTGTATGCTTTGATTATGAAAAAAAAAAAAAAATGACATGCCTAATGGGTGTTTACGAGTCATGGAGCCCTGGAGTGCACAGGGTCTTGCTATCGTCTCTCAGTTCCCCCTCACCTGCATCAGCCCATTCCCACTCTGCCACAACATTCTCAGTATCTTCACAATCAAACCCTAAAATTATAAAACTCTTCATTAGAGTCTGAGTCGAAAAAACACCTCTTGCAAGAATTGCTAATCGCCAGTGTCCATGTTGAAATTTTACTCAAAAACTTCGAAAAAGTTTGAAAATTTACTGTAAACAAACCACATAGAAAATGGCGCTCACACACAGGAAGGAAAGGAAGTTGAAATCCCGATGCATCATGGGATTACTTCATTCTGATTGGTTCTTTCCAAACGATCTAGTACAGCTACAAGCTTACTGATTTCACTAACCCTCAACGGGCGCATGAGTGCGCCTAGGGCTGTATCGGCAAGATGGTGGCTTGGTGCATCAGTGCACCATGGGCATTCAAAAGGTTGATGTTTAAGTCTTGGTTTGTAAATCGAAATGTAATTAATATTATGTTACTTTAGACCAGAAGAAATTAATGTTTGAAAGTTGGTAACTTGTTACTGCCAGCAAATCTATATTATGAACTAGTAAAGATGTATAAGCTGTGTTTTTGACTTGGTGGTTTTGGCACAAATCCGGTTGTCTTTTGCAGGCATCTTGAAAGAGCTGATTGCCAAATGCACAGTGGGCGCCTCTGTCTTGGAGCTGTGTGAGTTTGGAGACAATCGTCTGATGGAGGAGACCGGCAAGGTCTTCAAGAAGGACAAGGAAATGAAAAAAGGTAGCAGTTGTGTGTCCGCCTGGAGGAGATAATGAAAAGAAAAAGGCTGCAGTTTGGTGTCAGCTAGGACAAGTTAATGAAAAAATGGCTAGTTTTCTGGTCAGTTGCGTGGACAGAGTTTGGAGAAGAAGGGAAGGCTTTTGTGTCAGTTGGGTCAAAGAGGTGGAAAAAGGAGTAGGGTGGTGTGAACTACAGGGCTTAAAACGTTCCACGTCTGCGCGGAATTCCACGATTTCGGTCTGTCAAAAAAAAAAAAAAAAAAAAAAAAAGGAGCAAGGCATCCATGATTGGCTTACAAGTGTTCATAGCAATGGTGTGCAAGTTATGGCCCCTGATTTTTCTTGGAAGAAGTTTCCGGTCGGACATCTTGGAAAGAACAAAATGGCGGAACGCGCAGACGTTGTTCAAGTGGGTCAGACTTTTGACAGCTCTTCGATTAAAAACAGGTGGAAATGGGAGTGGATGTTTCAGAAAGTTGACGAAGAAGTCATTGGAGACTTTCTTCGCTCAAAGTCACTGCACCTGGTTTAGCTGGGTGCAACCTGTGCTCAAGGGAATTGTTTTTTTTTTAAAAAAAAGCAATTTTTGCACTAAATATCTCTTGAAATTACGTCCAGAAAGCGCGAAATGGCATAGATTTACACTTTGTTTTTAAAAAAATTTTCCCGGGGGAGCATGCCCCCGGACCCCCTAGTTTCAGTGTTTTTTTTTTTTTTCCTCCCCCGTTTAAGCCCTGGTACTAGGACAGGAGGATGAAAGAAAAAGAAAGTTTTTTTTTTTTTTAAGTTCTGTTTATGTTACAGTGAGATGAAAGATTGTGTGTTTGTGTTAGCTGGGACAAGAAGACGGGGGGGGGGGGGGGGGGGGGGGGGGGGGAAAGGGGGTAGGTTAAGGGAGTAAGTTAATGTTGGCGAAGATGAAGATATGAAACCATTGTCTAACCGTTCGATGTAACATAATGATCTGTGTTTGGTTTATTTTGTGTTGTGCAGGAATTGCTTGTCAGCAACTGTGTCTGTTACTTTGAATTTGTTGTGTGTATGTGCAGGGTTACCTTTCCTGTTTCTGTCAACAACTGTACTAGTTACTCTATTGTCTGTCTCTCCCTTTCTGTATAGGGGTGTGTATATTAATTGTCTCCCTTACCTGTCTGTCAACAGCTATATCGGTTTGTGTGTATGTGCTGGGGTTATCTTTCCTTCCATTGCCTCTTGTCTACAGCTGTATCTTGTCGAGAACTCGGTGTGCGCACACGTGCGCATGCGTGTTTGTTTGCGAATGTGCTTGTGTCCAGGAATGAATGGTCTTTCCCACTCGCGTCGCTGTCAACATCTGTATTAAATTTTTTTGAATGTGTGTGCAGGAATCATCTCTCTTACATGTAACTAGTACTTTGTAGTACATGTGTGCTGGGAATGCCTTTCCTACCTGCGTCTGTGGACAACTATCACACATTTGTGGAATGTGTGTGCACGAATCGTGTCTCCTACATGGGTCTGTAGCAGTCACTTTGTTGTATGTATGTGTGTTCAAGGTTTGCCTATCCTACCTGTGAGTCTGTCAACAACTGTGTTATTGCCTTTCCTACCAGTGTTTCTGTCAACAACTGTATTATTGCTTTTCCCACCTGTATCTCTGTCAACAACTGTGTTGTTGCCTTTCCCACCTGTATCTCTGTCAACAACTGTGTTATTGCCTTTCCCACCTGTATCTCTGTCAACAACTGTGTTGTTGCCTTTCCCACCTGTATCTCTGTCAACAACTGTGTTATTGCCTTTCCCACCTGTATCTCTGTCAACAACTGTATTATGTCCTTTCCCACCTGTGTCTGTCAGCAACTATATTGCCTTTCGTACCTGTGTCTCTGTCGACAACTGTGTCAACCCTTGCTGAACATGTGTGCAGAAATGGTCTCTCCTACATGTGTGTGTAACTCTTTGTTTTATATGTGTGCAGGGATTGCCTTTCCTACCTACCTGTGTTTCTGTCAACAACAACTGCATTTGTCACTTTTCTCCTCTCAAAAGTGACCCGACATTACACTCCAAGACGGGGACATGGTCAAAATGTAAGTGGTTGCTTAAAAGTAATGTGTGATAGATGATACAGTGATGGTGTTGGTTTGTAAAGCTCAGTGTTTTGATCATTTAAGAGGAATGATGGTTGTGATGGGAGTAGGTTCTTAGTACTTGCCAAGTTGTAAAATCTTAATGATGAAAGCAAGCTTTTTTTTTTTTTTTTTTTTTTTTTTTTTAAGGGAGGGGAAGAGGAGCGTCTTTGCTTAGATACTGTTAACTTACTTAAAACATGATGGCAGTTGAAACAAATGTGTTTCCTGCTGAAAATTGATGCCTTTCAGTTGGTGATGATAGCTGAAATAGATTTGGGATGGAGTTGGGGTGGGAAACTGTGGAAACTTGTGTGTGAAATTGAAATGCTTGCTTTTGCTTCCGTTAAGTAGCTTGGTGGGATGTTCTGTCTGATCTGGTTCTGCTGCTAGTACCAAACCACCAGGTTGAAATTGACATGTTACCTGGTACAGCAGTTGATAGTAACTAGACTTCGTGGTTCAGTAGTTAGCGCTTGGTTTTCACATGACCGTGGTATTTGTAGTTAGTACAATGTTGACACTGAGACCAGTTTTGAGCATCATGTTGACATATGAGCTGGGTCAGTTGTTTACCATGTTGACATAGGACTTGGTCATTAGTACAGTGTTGATGTAAGCTGTTCAGTAGTTGGTACCATCTTGTGATCTGGTACAGTAGTTTGTGCCATGCTGACGTGTCGGTTTATTAGTACAGTGTGATGTAACCTGTTACAGTAGTTGTACCAGGTACCATCCTGTGATATGGTACAGTAGTTTGTGCCATGCTGACATGTTGGTTTTATTAGTACAATATTGATAATCTGTTCAGTAGTTGGTACCATTCTGTGATCTGGTACAGTAGTTGTGGCATGTTGAAATGCCAACTGGTTCAGTTGTTTGTGCTATGTTGATATCGGGTCGGGTTCCATACTTGGCACCTTGTCAGCAAATTGACCTTGTCTTTCAGTGACCTGGGTGCCCATGTTGATGGGTTCATTGCTGTTGCTGCACACACGCTGATCATTGGTGCTTCCAAGGTAAGAACTGGCTGCTGATAACAGTGTGCATGTTGATGAAGCACAGCGTTGCGTGTGAAAAGGGCTCCCCAGATGGTGCATTTGTTTTTAAGATGTGCAGTTACATGAACACACGCATGCATTTGATTTTAAAGAGGAGGTGAACCAACAATGGAATATCGGAGGAAGTAAAGTGCGACTCGGCCCACTTTCCTGAGGTGATGGCTGTTCATTTCTGGGAACAGTCAGTATATCTATATATGGAAAGTTTCTTGTTCAGGAGTGCTGTTCAGTACTGGTATCAGAAGCAGGCCAGTTATGAAAATATGTTTTTTTATGACACGTCTTCTAGAAATGCATCGCTCAGTGCAAAGTGCCACCGGTGATTGTTTTTTGGAACGAAAAAGGAAAGTTGAAACAAAGCAACACACACATGCACATATATTATTGGAGTATAACCACCACCACCACCCCTCCACACCCACACACACACACACACACACACACCCCCCTCTTCCATTTCACCTGAATAATATTTTGTAATTAAAGCCCTCAGAAACAGTGGAGATAAGCCTTAACCCTTTAATGTTGAGACCGGGAGATGGAGCTATTCAGAGTATAGGTAGACTTGGAGCTGGAACGGGTCTGTATAGTCATGTATTCTTTTAGTCTGTATTGTCGTCTGGTTGATTTTCTGTGCAGGTTTTAAAGATTGGGAACTCTGAAACATTGACATCTCTTTCCTTCACTTATCACTACTTTCTGAAGTATAGCGTAGAAACATATTTTTTAAAGCAAGTATTTGTGAATTAGGAGCAAGTACATAGTGTTTTCGCAAGTATTGTGGCCGCTAGAATTAAAATTTTTTAAAGATTGCCTTCCAGTTCTTAGTCTCAAACGTGGCATACGAATACATAAACAAAAAAAAAACGATATACACACATCCGTTGCATACTTGTTATCCTTGAGTGCAGTGTTTTATTAACTCGAGTGCTGTATTTCATTTACTTGGGTGGCTGCGTTGATGTTTCAGCGTGATTTCTTTTTTCAGGAGATTCACATTTTTCATCTTATCTAAGATTTTTCAGAGAAAAGATTTTTTGACAGAATTTCCAGTGTGTCTTTAGAAGGTGTATTTGAAAGCGTTGTGTGAAAGAATGACTTGTGAGTTGACTTCAGCAGGTGACATCATGGCCCTGACATGGCCCTTTGCAGTTGGCTGAGCTGTAAAACAGCAAATTACCATTAAAGTTGGACTTGTGAAGGTGCAGAAACACACCACCTTCCTGTAAGTAAGGTGTTCGGTATGATAGAAGGGGGATGTGGGTGGCGGTGGTGGTGGTGGTGATGATGATGACGCTGAAACGTGTGAACCACTTTGTGTTGGTCTGACCCAATGTGCAGGAGAACAAGGTGACGGGGCGAAAGGCTGATGTGATGACGGCAGCACACATGGCGGCCGAGGCTGCCCTCCGCTTGGTCAAACCAGGAAATGAAGTGAGCCATATTTTTCTTTCTTCCGCTCTTGTTTTTTTGCTTTTCTTCCTTTTTTTTTTGTGTTTAAATCACTTTCCTTTTGTGTCTCTCTCCCCCCCCCCCCCCCCCCCTCTTTTTTAGAAGAAATAAGAGCTTAATCAACAATAATATTCAGATCTCATTTTCCCTTGTTTCATATAATTGTGTTCTTTTGGAATACTTGGATGGTCTTGCAGTCTCAGTGTGTGTGTGTGTGCATGCTTGCATAAGGGATGGCGGAGATGAGAAGGGTGAGGGGATGTGGTGGGGGAGGGTGGTCAGGGATCTCTTGGAGTGGGGATGTGGTGGGGAGGGTGGTCAGGGATCTCTTGGAGTGGGGATGGGGTGGGGTGGGGGGGGGGGGGTGTCAGGGATCTGTTGGGGTAGAGGATGAGGGATGGAGCAAGGGGAAATGGATGAACGTGAGCTTGTGTTTCCTATTCTGGTTCATGCATGTAAGGTTTGCAGCAGGAATGGGAACTGTGTTGGGACTGAGGGGGTGGGAATGGTATGATAGGATAGGATGGTCTAAAGGGAAGTCTCCTAGCCGGAATAGACAGTTAACATGTGAGCTAATGTTAATGTATATTCATAGTTTCTGAGCTTAAATTTAACCCATAATGTTCTGTTGGTTTTTGTTTATTTCATCATTATTTATTTATTTTTTTTTTTATACTTCAGTGGTGCAGCATGTCAGGAGTTGTATGTGTAAACCCCCCCTCCCCCCCCCCCAACCTTTCTGTTTACTGGCTTGGTAAGCTGAAGGAAACAAAATGTCAGTGTTAATGCCCCCATCTCTCTTCACTCACTGACACACATGCATGTTCTCTCCTCCCCCCCTTCCCCGTCAACTTTCTCTCTCTGTGTCTTTATGATTGTCTCAAATCTCTCTCAATTTTTTTAGAAGGGGTGAAGATTTTTCAGTCGATTCTTCTTTTTTCTTTTCTTTTTTTTTTTTTTTTTAATAGAGATCTGGTTTACATGAAGAGAATTGGATTTCGATACGATATCAGCTCTGGGAATTGCTCTCTCTGGTTGGCTGGGCAATAAATGACATGAAATGAAATGACTATCAAATTAAGCAGGGAACCATTTTCAGACTAACCAAGGAAACTACAGAGGATACAGAGTGTACAGAGTGGACTGCAGAATGTGTAGTTACTCATCATGTTTTGAATCAGCTTGTGATTGTGTATCTCCTACTTTTTTTTCCCCCCACGGAAAGAATACACAGGGTTCCTGTCTTGATGTGCACATACAGTTGGTGCTGTTGCCTTGTGCTGAAGAAACAGGAGGAATAGATGTTGAAAGCAATTTATCCAATCATTGAATGGCAGATGGGGAAAACAAATGTCTACAGCATTTGACAGGGGAAAAATGGGTGCATAGAGGACCAGTGAGGATTTTCACCCAGTATTTTTTTTTCTCTGCGCTTGGCTAAGCACCACTCATTGTTCCAGCAAGCTTATTGCAAAGCTAACAACTGTACCAAAACTCTTTTTTGTTAACTTATTTTTGGTAAATAGAATTTTGTTTGTTTGTTTTGTTTTACAGAGGCATCAAAAGAGAAAGAAATAACCCCCAGAGGCATAGTCAGCTGCTGTGGCCACATTATGAGAACCTGTGAAAATAAAATAGTTGTGTGTTTATGTCGTGGGTCAGTTGATAATGCCTAGTGTTTGTCACTGGAGGATTTTACCATGGAAGCATGTTGCTTGGTTTGATTCCAGAATTACCAGGTCACTGACGGTATCAGAAGGTGGCTGAGTCCTACAACTGTAAACCTATTGAAGGTGAGTGCTTCTGTCAGCATCGCTTCTTTTGGCTGTCACCACCACACATTTTCCTATCTAAAATCCCCCCCCCCCCCTTTCTTAATTATATGTTTCTCCCCCACCATGTGTGGCACAGTGAGTCGGGCACACCTCTTTAATATAAATCATATATAAAGGTTGTATGATAAGGTTCTTGCATTCCCTGAACCTCCTGGAATATGAAAAGGTTATTTGGAGACTTTGAATCCCTGTGAAAATCAGGGCCAGTATTTATGTATTTATTTTATTTTATTTTATTTAGGAAGTCTTCAGATAACTAGGAAAATAAGAATTTGAGTTGAGGAACATCGAACAGATGGATCTAGCAAAATAAGTTTTTTTCTCAGGTGGCTTAAAAGAGAGATAAAAATTTGGTCCAAATTTCTTTTGTGCATAGCAAACGGCCTTGGAATGTTTAATGGGAGGTACGGGCATTGGTTGCTTCACCTGCTGCAGTTCATTCGGCTGTGTGTTGTTGGTCCTTTGTAGGAGTGACATTTTGACGCAGGACAGTGCACACACGGGCAGAGAAGGGAGAGAACTTGGGCTTGGATTTATGTCGGCTGCTCTGGCAGTATTATGACGAGCAGTCCTGCACATCAGATCTGAAAAATTGGGTCACAGAGTTTTTTTTTTTTTTTTAATGCATCCAGAGTTGGACTTTGGTGCTTCGGTTGGGCAGATGCGTATTTAGGAACGCTGCTGGTATGCATTATAAATTGCACAAAGCAGATTTATTTATCCTTTCAGTTTTGAAGCGCTGGCTGAAACGATGTGTAGACAGTTTGTGTGCAACTTAAGTAGTTGGCAGTGCGGGATTGAATGAGATTTTATATGATTTCCATGCAAGGACTGGATTGTACAACCAGTGGCAGGTGATTGCACAGTATGTGATGATTGATGTCTGTGATAGTGGACCTTTTGTTTCAGGTATGCTTTCTCACCAACTCCTGAAGAATGTGATAGATGGAGAGAAGGCCTTCATTCAGAACCCTTCAGAAGCTCAACGGTACCTCTTTTTTATTTATTTATTTTTTTTTTTTTTTACCTGCTTGTTGTGGATAGTTGGAGGGGCTTTGGGGGCCATTTTTTTTTTTGGGGGGGGGGCTAAGTTCAGTAATTAGAGGAAGAAAAAGAAAAATGAAAATTGCATTAAGACAGTGGCAGTTTTGCTACCATATTGGTTTCGTTGTTTGCATATGTTGATTTTTTTGTAGGTCAAGTGGGACCACACCCAAACTCAGTGAGATTTCCACTTCAGTCCACCATCACGTTATGTGCCAAGTGAAGTGTGACTGAAAGTGCTGTGTTGTCTTGTTTGTGATATCACAAATGAGTGCGACAGTTCGGAATGCTACAGTTTGTCAGAATGCTGCAGTGTATGCTTTAGAAGCCATGGCAGCTGTGCAGACAACAAAAACGCTCCATTGGGTTGACTTTATAAAGTGCTTCAGTGTGGACCTTTGTACATAGATTAGGCTGAACTGAATTGACAGGTGCTTTTCTTTGGTTCTAGTTCACATGAATATCTCTCAGGAATTGGGCTATGGTCATCATCTGGACAAATAGCATACATGCCTACCCCTATGGAACTTCCGTATTTTCTTTGGCAATTTGAAAAAAAAAAAAGAAGAAGTAGCTACGGTGATTACGGAAATTTATTTTTCGTTACGGTAAAAAGATTTTTCAACAAAATTTACTGAAAACAATCTCGAGTTGAAGCAGACGATGCTTTTGAAAGCAGAAGCAGAACACCGAATGGTAAAAGGAACGTAAATTCCCATCTTCATCCAGCAGACAAATAGCATATGTCTCCAGTGGCTTCTGCTATAGAGGGATGTTAAACTCAGTTATTCAAGCAAACGATGCTTTTGAAAGCGGAAGTACTAAACCGGATATCACAAGTAATTGAAGTTTCGAGAAATATGGCATCTAATACAAAAGAGAAAGTGAATGGATGTGCCAACTGGTGATGCTGATGAACCTGCATTCAAAAGAAAAAAAAGGAATGCAACTGATTTTGAGTCCGTGCTACTGAAATTTGAAATCAGTGCTACTGAAATTCATTTTCGGGAATAGGCATGTATAAAATAGAAAGCATTCCATGTGATGATGAATATATTTTCACACACTAGCCACCATGGCACGCTGTCTAGCCTCACAGATTTCTAGCCAGCAGGCCATGGGTTTGATTTCCAACACAACTGTTTATTGTGGGATTTTCAGCGCATTACATGCTGTTACGCAGAGTTTGAGTTTGCTGAGGGTTTTGCCTGGAAGAATGGCACCATGCTGTTAAGGTTTATTCACCAGTTACTGGATGCATCTATGCAGGTGTCTGTCACCAGGTTGATGCTGGGATATATGAAGAAAGTCTGCATAGAGCACAATTCGTGTCATGTAGTCTTAGAGCAGAATGGCTCCATACATCTTCACTATCATCCTCATCAGTCAACTTAAAAAAAAAAAAAAAAAAAAGATTTAATGGCCCTTCATGCCCAGCTCTCATGGTGACCTCAGTTTGTATTTCTTCTCCACATCTGTTCCCTCGGTGAGTTTGTGTTGAGGTCACCAGTGTTGGTGAGATCATGGGGAAAGTTGTTAGGGGGACTTGGTGGGGGTTGCCTTGAGGGTTACACTCGCTCATACTGGCTCCATGACTTAACAGTTCTTGTCAGTAGGTTGCTGGCTCCATGACTAAACAGTTCTTGTCAGTAGGGGGTATACTAGGTGGTATCCTGCCACCATTGCACCAGAACAGGCACCACTGAACACCACTAAAGTGACTTGGCAACAGTGCTGTGTCCTCAGGTGGGTTGGCTCATGACTTCACACCCTCCCTGTAGATTGCTGGGCCAGGACTGGACAAGCCAGGGTGTGAATGTGGATAGGGAGTGGGAATAAGTAGCGTGGGGGTAGTGGTTCTTGATTTCAGACCTGTTTACCCTTATGATTTTGCCGTAATTTTTACAGAAACAAAAAATCTGAATTATGTGAATTGATGATGTTGTTCGGAACTCCACTGGATTAGTCCTCTTGGTGTTTGTTTTGGAGGATCCGACCCAAATCTTTATGTGTTCTGTCGTCCTGTCAGGCTGATTTACTGTTAGTCTGATTTTTCTGGTTGGTTGAAAACGTCTCAAACTCATCTGTTACTAAAAGTACTGAATTCTGCTGCCAAACTTACTTCCAGACGCTTTAAATCTGCTCATAAGGCTCATCTGCTGCTTTTTTCTTCCCTGGCTTCCTGGTCAAAAAGTACTGATTGTAACAGTAAGCCATCTTTGATCTGTATCAGGTTGAATACCTTTGTATCTTTCTGCACTTTTGTAGCTCTACATTTCTGCCTGGCCTTTGCGTTTCTAAAGCTGATAACATATTTTCATGTCCATTGTTTTGCGTATAAAGAGTGTACATTCTTTTCCAAGGTGCTCTCAGCATGCGACAAACTTTATTTCTCTGTCAGTAGCTGTGTTCTTTCTGATTATCAAGGCTGCACATTTTGTTGACCCATAGCCTTATTCTGTCTAGCCGTACAGTGGTTTTGTATGTGTGTGTGTGTGTGCATGCATGAGTGTAGGTGCGTGCATGTGTGTGTAAAAATCTGTGTAAGCATTTAACAGATATTCATAGAGCAAGTGCCATAAATGGAACTGTTCACCCATATGAACAGATTGTCAAAAGTGTGGGGGTGGCTGAGTGGGAGAATCAAAGTGTTTTGGCCATTTGTTATTAGTTCAAATGTTTACCACTAAGTACAAGTGCTGACATTATTCTTTAGTCTGCAGAACTGTAGACATTTATTCTTTCGTCTGTCTTACAACCTTGATTTGGTGAAATTCAGCAGATGTGTTTATCATGGTCGTAACTGCAGACACTGGCAGTTCACAAGAACAAAAAATTCACAAGAAGAAAAAATTTACAAATATTGGTACCTAATTGACCAGTCCAACACTTTTCTTCTTCTTCAATCAAGTCAGTCAAGCCAATCTTTGTTGGTCAGCAAATTTCATTACTTGTTGAGGCGTAGTGACAAACTTCAAAAGATAAGATATCACAAGTTTTTTAATTTGTTCGAGTTGGCTTGTGTAATTTTGATCTTTGAATGTTTTTGCACAAAATGCATTCATTTCTGTTCCAAAGTCACAAGGAAACATCTTGTGTCACCTTTCTTATTCTGTTTCTGAAATGAATTATAGTTCGCTTGAAGTATGTGATGAAATTGCTACTCTTGCCTCTCAAATTTTCAGTGCTTGCCATTGGAACTGACCTCCCCCATCCTCCTTTCCCCATAAGAAATCCTCACTACAACTTGGGATTGAGCCAACTATTGGAGGAAAATTTAAGTGCAACTCTAGTGAGCATATCTTGAAAATAATAATGATAATGAATTTTTTAAAACATCACGTTTTATCTTGGAAATTTTGTCACTTAATGGGTATTGGAAAATAAAATGTTCTCAACAGAAGTGTTAAAATTTTGATGAAGAAGCGTTTCATGGCAGTCCTTCCACCCACCCACTGCTATCCCCCCCATTCCCCCTCCCTCCCCCCTCCTCACACTTGCACACATGCGCACACGCACACACATAGGCAGAAGAGCAAGTTATTTCTCACAACAAATGGAATGTGAGTTGGGAAGGCTGATGTTTGGTTGTTTTAGGGTCAGTGACGGCATTTGCTTCCTAGGAGGAATAATGGTGGAGAAAGAGACTTGACTGGAGAATGTACTTTCAGAATGGGCAGTTCTTACTGTTGCGAAGTTAAGCTCTTGGATACATATGAACCATTTATACTGAACATTATATTCAATGTGGTTCAAAAGTTCGAAGTGTTTGCAAGATAGAAATGATTGAGTATTTATATATTACATCCTATTAAGTTAAGGACATGAAGCATTTCCAAAACAAGGAAAAGAACATGCAGGAAGCGAACAAAAGGATGCAAAGGTCTGTGATCGTTAATGAAAAGACAGAGGTATCAGACTGCTAGGAGCTGTAAGCAGAAACCTGTTTTCCTCTCAGTTTGGTCATTTTTCCTCATGGAGAAAGATGCGGGTTAGAAATCATGTAATTTAATCCTGATTGTTAGTTCAAAATCCTGAGACCTTGTGTCATGAATACTGACTAGTTGTGGAAAGGTCAGACAGGTCTGGCCATGGATATCCGTATACAATATGGTGATGAAGTGAAGAAGGAGTGGAATGAAACTCTGATAATTTAAGTTGCCTTTTCAGGAAAGAACATGAAAAATGCGAGTTTGAGGTTCACGAAGTGTACGCATTGACATTCTGGTCAGCACAGGAGAAGGCAAGGTACATTGTCTGTTTTTATTTTCACCTCCCTCAAATTCTCTTTCATCATTCCTGTCTTTCCAGTTGAATCCCCTCACTGTTCTCTCTCTCTCTCTCTCTCTCTCTCTCTCTCTCTCTCTCTCTCTCTCTCTCTCTCTCTCTCTCTCTGTGTTGAGGTTTGTCATTATGTATGGTTACACATTCAGAGTCACCCATTTTAGCATTGGTGAACAGGTTACCTGACATGACATTTTTTTTTGTTTTAAAAACCTGTCTTGCTGCTTGCTTTTGCTGTAACCATCCCTCAACTGTCACAGCAAACACTCCAGTGACAGTAATTTGAACATAATGTTTTTTTATAGCAGGTAGACATTACAAAATGGAAGATCTGAAACCCTGAATCATGTTAACACAGAAAATCTAAGAGTTATGGAACGCTGTGCTTTTAGTAACCTGATGGAACATTATGCTGATTAGCTTTTTAATGCGTTTGCCAGTTTTTCTTTGAAGCTCTAGGCTGATATAATGTCACTGACTTGTCAAGCTGAACTTTCCATTCTCACATTGCTTGCATAGGTGATTTTTAGTATAGCATCAGAAAGGTTGGAGAGGTCAGACGACCCATCTGAAGAAGGCTGAGGATAAGAAGGGGAGTGAAGAATGAATAGCTAATGTTTTTTTTCATGCCAGACAGACTTGTCATGTCTAACATAGCAACACATTTTATGGCATAGTTCTTGTCCGTGAATTATTAACCACTTCTTGCTCGGCTGGCCTTTTTTAAGAAAAGAAAAGATCTTTTTCATCTGAATCCCAGGGTTGAAAGAGTTAAGATTTTGAACTTCCTGTCTTGTTAAATATTTATAACAGATGGGTCATAGGTCAGAGTTCACTTCTTTAGAGATATCAGTGAAATAATGACAGTAAGGAGAGCTACACTGAGCTGAAAAGTGTTGGTTTGCTTCAGTCAAATTTCTAAAAGGATTGTCAGATCTCAAGATGCAGCCCTTGTCATAAAAAGGCGTTGCAGAAATTACAGTACCAAGTCGGTAGTTTACCAGCGTTTGAAATCATGGGTGATCCCTAACTCTCAACAGTTTTTGAGATTTTAGCTATTGCTTTCGTAATATTCTGTGCATTATTTCTAAAATAATAATATTTTTGTGATGAATGTGTATTTCGGGCTTTTTAGGTGATGTATGGCTTAGGTAACAAAAATGTTGTTTTAAATACCATGATTCGGAGAAGAAAACAGTCGATCACACGGTGATCGAAATTCAAGGGAAAGAACTGAAGAGAGTTAATGAAAAATAAAAGGGTTCAAAGAAAAGACTTGCAAGTACTCATATTGAAAATAATGGTAACATTTTTGTTAAATAGTTTTTTTTTCTTATATACCTGTTGTTTTTATTTTTATGAGAAGATATCACACTGAATAGCTTGTATTTCATAATTTTGTATTGACAAGAGTATGTGTTGTCATGGTGTATGACTGTGAACTGTTCCAGGGCCGTGAACTTGACACACGGACAAACAGTGTACAAGAAGAAGGACATCATTTATCAGCTGAAGATGAAGCCTCAAGACGTAAGTTGGGTGATGAATGGTCATGAGATGAAACCCAGTTGTGGAGGTAGAGGAATGCGTAGGCAGATTCTGTTCAAGTTGGCATTTGTTGGGTGTTTGTTGTTTTTCACCATAAAATGATGATATTTAAGTGTTCGCCTGTTTTTGTGAGATTGAAAAGAGCTGGGGGGAGGGAGGTTCGCAAGTGCATTGTTACGACTTGGAACGGAAAGAAATAGATTGGCAGGATTCACAAGTGTGCCAAACATTAGAGCCTGCGTGTTTAGGCATGTTTAGTTTCTATCATTTGGTGAGGAGGTCGGCCAGTGCTGGCATTTATTTGCTCATGCACACAGTTTTTCCTGGGGTGATAGAGTGCGTGTTGTGGGTTTCATATTCACCCGATTTTGCTCAAAGGTAAACCATGGTTAGGGCTTGAAAGTGAAGGAAGTGCACAAGTCTGATCTCGGGAAGACTTCTTGAAGAAGTTAGGAAGGATGGCATATATATCTGTCACTCGCTCCTACTGCCAGACGTTTAAAGTCACACTGTGACATGATATAGGAAAAAGGGTTAGAATGGGCATTATGATTCTGCTGCAGAGCTGTGAAGTAATTGTATTTGCAGTTTAATACTAAATCTAGTGCATAACTACAAAATTCTGTTTATTAGTCATTATGAAAATAATTAAGGCAGTGTCAACATTATGTCTTATGCTAGTTTTCTTTCTATCTTTTTACCAGTCACCAGTTATGTATAGAAATTTCTGGTGATTTTAGTCATGGAAGAAAAAGCTGGGAAAGTTAAAGCAGGGCTAATGGAGAAGAACCCTCTTTAAAGGCGTCAGTTCACAACTGGGTACTGGATAAAGAACCCAAATATCACAGCTTAGATGATGAGCAAGCTCTGCTCAGTCTGAAATTTACATTGAGGATTTTTGAAGGTTTAAGGATCTGTGTGTGCCCGTATCATAGTGCTGCTGAAATGGTTATGAAAAGTGCTGAAATTAACTGCAGCTGCTACTTGTATTGCTTACGGACAGTAAAGAGCTTTGAAGTTGTCAGACTTTGTATTATGAGTGGCAGTGTTCTGAGCCAGCGCCCAGTTGAAAGTCCTTCACAGCTTTCCATCATAGAGCAAGCTTGCATCTCGCTTGAAGTATTTTCATGGTTTTAGCATGAGGAGAGCATTAATTACAATGAAATTCAAAGGTTGTGAGTCAGACTTAGATGCTGGCTGTACGGAGCATAGGTAATGGATTCATGCTGAAGGCCAGTACAACACCCAAGGCCAGAGAGTAAGGTTACTGCATGATTTCATTTAGAATGCACGAACTCAGTGGAATCCATGGTCTGAGAGCAAAGTCATAACATGCCACTTTCAATGTGCTCAGTGTTTACAAATTAATGCTCCTGTTCGTAAGCATTGCTGTGGACGACATTGGAACAGCTCCAGACATTTTCCCCCACATTTTGGTTAGAAATGAGGTGGTCAGAGGGGTGGAGCTCGAGCATGTAAAGAGGGACGAGCAAGCTTCTGTTTTTTTTTTCCTGTTGAGAAGCGCTGTTGGAAAGTGTGATGGCCTTTAAATTGCTGAACAGTCATGCTTAGGCATGTGAGGTACCTTCTTTTCAGATAACTTCCTTTTTTTTTCCTAGTGGATTTCCTCTTTTTTTGTTTGTTTTGTTTTTTGTTTTTATTAGCTTATTTCCTTTTTTTTTTCCCCAATGTTTTTCATTGTCTTCACTGCTGGAAATCTTTGGAATGCCACCCCAACATCCTGATTTTTTTTCCACCACCAAATAACATGAATTGTCAGTGAAAAGTGTGTCGTAAACATGTTTGATAGGAACAGATCTGTTATTTTAATGTGTCATAAGTGCTGCCTGTTGTTTTATTCATCTTCCATAGCACCTTCCACGCTTCCCGCACTGCGTTTTTTTTGTTTGTTGTTTTCTCTCTTTTTTTTTTTTTTTTTTTTTTTCCTTTTTTGATCTTCAGAAAGTTGGCATGGGTGCATGTTGTACAGAGTGAGCTTGATTAGTTTCAAGAAAGCTGAAATCAGAGTGAATTCTGGGAGTACTATGAATGAAAGTATGAGAACCTCGTGAGTCTCTGTTCTTATCAACCTCATACATGCTCTGATGTATGTATGCAGATGAATTTGGTGTGGTCATGATTGCACATGTGAACAGGGCTTACATGGCAGACAGTTATGTGTCCTGTTTTTTTTGTGTTTCAGAATTCCTCAGTGAAACAGACAAGAAATTTGGCTTGATGCCTTTCACTCTAAGGTGAGTAGAATTTTCTGGTATCCATTCTCAGATCTGTGCGCAGTTTCCTAGCCTCTATTTCAGCTTTGGTCCCACGGAAGGGGGGATAACGCATCATTCAGTAGAAACCAGTGTGGTACAATTCAGCTTTCAAAATGAATTAACTGCAAATTAAGATATAACTGAACACATCGGACATCATCATTGGTGATTTTAACCCAGTGCCTGCCGGATCAACAGAGATCGACCGCAAGATTTCCTCCTCCTGAGTACCAGATCGACTGCTGAATACTAGGTCAACTACTGTCACTTTCACCATCACATATCCCAGAGTGCAATCGCGACAGAAGAATCTTCCAGTATGGCCGTTTCTGGACGCCATTTTGGTTTTTGTTGCATGAGTTTTGGTGGAGTAGTCTTGTTGCTGTGAATTTTCAAAGTTCGGCTTTTTTTTTTTTTTTTTTCGCGCAAAGATTTTTGGGAAAATGGCAGATCAAGTGACTATGCAATATGTAGAACTCATTTTCTGATGCGATAGTGAAGAGAGAGAGCGTGTTTGAGGGCTACACTCTTGAAGAAGATTTGAAGCGAGATGATTTTGATGTCGATCTTGACCTAGTTATAAACAAAGATCAACTGGTGACTGATTTGAGGCTGGAATCGATAATGATTCGGGCGATAATAATGACGATGTCGAACTGCCCATTGCTGCTGGGCCGAGCCCCCCCTCCCCCCAATTTGCTTGCTTTGATAGCCAGGAAACCAGGTCAGTCGGTGGGAGTGTTCCATGATGATTTGCCTGTGGGAGCATCACCTTTAGGCTTTTGATTTCAGAGGAATTTGGCAGACTTTTAGGGAGAAGCAAATTTATTTGCTGCACAGAAGCAAGCAGAAAAGGATGAGCATAAACTCTGGCCTAAATTAGATACTGCCTCGTTTATCAAAAAGCAAAGAGGTGCTGGACAAGAGGTACATCATCATCACAGTGTGTGTGTGACGGAGAGTGGGGTGGGGGGGGGGGGGGGGGGGGGGGTCGATTGCTTAGTGCACATATACAAAAAAGCACATTTTTGCTGAATTCCATCACAGTCTAAAGTGCAGTATCCAGTAATCTGTATTTTTTCCCCCTCAGTAGTTAGAAGACAAATCTTTTTGTATGTGATGCTTTCAGTTTAACAAAATGAAGTTTGGTTGTTTTTTTTTTTTCCCTTTCACCACAAAAGTTGATTATTAGTGTGCAGACCATATAGAATGACTTTATTTTATACCTGAGGGATTCAGTACTTTGGTTAGACTGGGAAAATCACTATGTGCTCCTAATCCATGATAGTCTTTGGGTACAGTGAATTTAGCGAAAATTGTTTTAGCGCCGAGAACACTGAAGTAGAGTTGGTCTGTTCGTTTTTTTCTTCTTCTTTTTTTTTTCTCCTCGTGTACCAGTTCACTGTGTATGGGGGAAAAATGGTTGGTTTGCATGGAGTGATGTCTTTCAATTTTTTTTCATTACTTTTATAGAATAGATGAGTTAAAAGCAAAAGTTTTATTGAGGTTTCTCTATGACAAGTGTGTAAGTGTTGAGGAGTTACCTCCCCTGGCATGGTATTCTCATAGCACAAAGCTATGCGGCAGGCAGAGGGTTTAACTTATTCCATACCTGACCTGTTCCAAACCCTGTGCCTGAGCAGCGCTCGGGCAACAGACTTGATGCACTTAAAGTGGTATTGCTCCAAAACAGTGCATGTTACAGTTGTCTAGCTGGACACCGCTAACATAAAAGCTATATTTGTAACTTGTTCATTTTTAAGTCTTTGGACTAAAATTGAGTCTGCTCTTAGCATTCAGACATTTGGAGTTGATGATAGATAGATTTTTTTTACTGCAGATTCTCTGTGCACAGGTGTGGAGTATAATTCACAATGACTGGAAAATGTCCACACCTGAGTTTTGATCTTTGGCAGAGACATTGATCTGTTGACCAAAGAGATGATCTCAGTCATACAGTTTCCTGTGCAAAGGTAGACATGCTGCCTTTAGATATGCTTAAAAGGACTGGATGTGAAGTTCAAGTGGTTTACATATTTGAGTCACGATGTGGGGGTCATGGGTTTGAGCCCCTGCGACATCAAGTAGATGAAGTATGGAGCGGGATTTTACCCCGTCTCTTGGGTCATGTATGAAGACCCAGAGGATGAACCTGTCTGTTTACACAGGAGTAAGCTTAGTGGGGCACATTTTTAAAGATCATAAAACCAGTGCGGTGGTAGGAAACTACCTAGCATACAGCACAATCCTTGAGAGAGGAGACGGTCTTTACTCAGCATCCCCCTGTTGCCCACTGCAGTGCTGTAATGAACAATGGAAAATGGCAGCAGCATTATTGTTGTGTGTCTGTCACAGCAACCCTGTGGCCTTTATTTCATGGGACCCCCCCCCCCCCCCCCCCCCCCCCCCAAAAAGAAAAAAAAAAAAAGTTGATGATTTGAAAGTACAGGTGTTGATCCCATGATGTTACAGGTTGTTTGAGGATGAGAAGAAGGCCAAGATGGGAGTGTTGGAGTGTGTCAAACATGACCTCATGCAGCCGTTTGGAGTGCTGTACGATCGTGAAGGTAAGATCATGCTGCACTAGGCTGTGCACCATCAGGTTTTTTTTGTTGTTTGTTTTATTTACACAAGGTTTAAACAACTTTTCAATTAACTTGACTTCTCAGAAGTTGGACATGCATGACAAAAGTTCGCAAGAATGTCCATCAGTTAAAGCAGTTGGCAGTCAAACATGAAGAAGGAATGATAGCCTGTATTTATTTTTTTATATATATATATATATATATGACCAGCTCTCAAAAGGTGCCCCTTGAGCTGCTAAAAATTAAAATGATGTGGAGCTTCACATGGCTGTGTTCTTTGTGATGGCTAGACATCCAATATTCATGTTTTGTAACAGAAAAGATGATACTTCAAATAGTTTACGAGTAAACAGCATGTAAACATGGGTCAGAAATAATGTCATTTGTGACATGTGACCCAAATGATCCTTTTATAACTCATTTTTTTTCAAAGGCCAGCTGAGAATTAAACAGACGTGGCGGTATCAATGATGTTTTAGATCATATCTGAGTAGCAAGGAGCATAATCAGTCTTCTAGAATGAAAGTTATGTAATAGTTAAGATGTCACAGTCACAAATGACACTTTCCAGTCATAACACTTTTCAGCTTGAATACAAAAAAGCACTCTCAGACTCAAAATATGTGTGTAATTTGCCAAAAAGATCAGCACCTTTTATTTCCTGATCAGTAATGTCATACTCGTTGAACATTCTATCTACTGGTCAAAATCATGATGTCATTTGTGACAAAACCGACCGTGACAGTACACCTTTGGAAGTGACATGTCACACGTAACACGTAACACCAACAAACAAAAAAAAAAGCAATGCAGGAATGCTCATACTCATATTATTGAGTGTAATTTGCCTATATGATCAGCATCTTTTACTTCCTGACGCAGCCCGGGCTTGCTCCCGGTCACGGAGTTTTTGTTCCTGACGCCACTTTTTGCACCCGTCGCTCTTTGTTTCCATGTATGCCTCATATCAGTCTGGCTCTGCCTTCAGTCTTTCACGGTACTCAGCACACTTCTGTGCATTTTTTTTTTTTTTTTAATCTTCCTTGTTACTGGCTTCGGCGATCGAAGGCCTGACAATATATTCCAGATGAAATGTTAGTCTGCTTGTTTCTTTCGCTCTCTAATTAAGGATTTGAATTTTCATGTTACTTCATGCATCACATAGTGGACCAATTTAGCATCCCTTTATCATTATGATGTCACAAATACTTGTAAATATTAATGTGCTGTTAATGGTTTAATATTCAGTGCCTTAATGTCAGGATAAAGAAACGGTCAAACACACAAAACTCCACTCCCTTTGTTGGGCAGATGGGTTTAATACTTGCCTGTCTTTACAGGGAGTGTACTCAGGAGTATCAGCCTGCATACTCAGAGGAAGATATTCAGTGTAATGTGACACTACATGATGCATTTATCTACATGTCCTCCAACAAGTTTTTTTTTATTTTTATTTTTTTTTTAATGATTTGATGTCTGCATGTCCAGTGTGCATACACAGATGTTTGCTTTCTTTTTCTTGGTTCATGTGACATCACTGAAACAAGATAATACAGATTCTGTTTAAATACAGGCTGTTTATTAAAAAAAAAATAAACGATTCAAAAGCAAGAACTGAAAACCACAAAAAGTTGTATAACAAGACCTTTAGAAAATAACAATCATTACATGTTACATGTTTCCAGTTAGGCTGACTGGTGTAAAGTTGGCACTCCTTTTTCTTTCTGTTCATGGAAATTGGTGCTCACACACACACACACACACACACACACACACACACACACACACACACACAAACATTTCTCCCCATGTAGCACCAGTCAATGCCTTGGACTGAAATGGGGTTAGCAGTTAAGGAATTTACCTGAAGTTTGGCATACTGGTAAAGCACAAAAAATTTTTTTAATGAAATTGATGTGGTTGAACTACAAAGAATCATATCAGTCTGAAGAATCACTGGAACAGTGAAAGGAGGAGTGCTTGGACTGAGGAAACGGGTATCGTCTTGGAGAATTTGTGTTCTTTTATCAATTGATCTGGCCATCGATCTTGGGACGCCATTGTCACAGAACACCGAGTCACAAGGAACTGTCTATGTTGGTATTCCATAATTTGTAAAAAGTATTAATAAAAGTTTGACACATGTTCTAAATCACCATAAAGTAAGCTATAAACTGTAAATAGTATAAACATTATTTCAGTATAATACATTGAAAGTTCGTAAGATTACTAAGAACGGTGTCATTCAATGATTGTGACGATGAGGTTTACAACGTCACAAAACAACTGGCGTCTGCAGTTCGAACTGAGGCAATGGAAACGACACTAACATCGCCAGAAACGAAATTTTACAAGATTGTTCAGTTAAACATACCACAAAAAGTTTACATAAGTGTCAAAGAGTGTGTCTTTCATGCTTTTTGGGAGTCCGTTGTGACATCAGTGTTACTAGTGACTAGAAAATAAAACCGTGACTATTTTAAAAATCTTAACTGCACGTCTCTCCATTATAACTGTGGACTGAAAGGAAGAACTGCGCATGCGCATTAGCAATTTCAGCAGTCAAATGGTGGATACGGTCAAGTTTTCGGAATCAAAGAAATACTTAAGAAGAAAAGTGTCCGGCGTGACATTGTGACTAGAATTGGTTAAACATCAACATATCAAGTTGTACTATTAAATTCTGCATAGAATAAAGTTTTTTTTAGTTTCTGTTTACATCATTAATCTCATTGAGTACATTTTCCAGTCCAATTCAAGTTTAGTTTCAAATTGCCAAGTCATTGTCTGTCGATCCCGCCGTGACTAGGTGTGTCACAAATGACACCCATTTTTTTCAAGTTTGTATCTAATAAATCAAGTGAATTAAAATAATATTTTTGATAGAAAACACAAGATAAACTCATCAACAACAACGCCAGCATTTTTTTGTTTTGCATGAAAGGTTTTATTCTTGCACATGACTGCACCAGACAATCTGCCTATGAAACAATCTTCCAGGAAGTAATCAGCGACCCCCCCTTATGTGATAATATTTTCAAATACGTTTAGACCTCATGCTGGCTTTAAAATTCTAATATCATCTCTTCAGTTATTTTCCTTGAATATTTAAAGCTTTCCAGGTGAAATATGTCAATCCCAATCAAGTTACAACATTTTTGTTTTATGTTGTGTGTTCAATTGGGCACCTATTGAGAGCTGGTCATATATATATATATATATATATATCTATATCTTAATGTAAATCACGTATCGAATTGCTGACTTTTGTTATTGCAGTGGCACAGGGTGCTCAAATACCTTGCACCGAAAATGAATTGGTAGTTTATTTTCAGCGCTGTTCTGATCTGGCAGCCTTGAAAGAAACTGGCCTTAAGGCATCAGTATTTTTTTGTTTATATGTGTTGATGTGTCTGTCCTGATCTGTGTGCAGGAGAGTATGTTGCCCAGTTCAAGGTGACAGTCATCTTGATGCCAAACGGGCCCCTGAAGATCACCGGTCTGCCCTTCGAACCCGAACTCTACCAGACTGAGCTCAAAATAGAGGATGAAGAAGTGAAGGTGAGAAGGGTGACAGTGTCCAGTGGTAAAAGTTTGCAGCTTAACCCTTGTCAGTCAGGGAACGTGCTGGTGCATAGGTTGTCCAAGACATTGGGGAAATGTGCTGGCATTTAGTCCCTCTCCCATCATCCAGAAATGCATCTGATCTAAGAATAGTGTGCGAGTGTGGTTATTTGAGTGAGAAGCAGAAGTTGTGTGCTTGTCACACAGTTTAGTGGACTGCATCTCTGGAACTGGTGATGATTCGGCAACATTTGATTGGAAATGACCATTTTGATCGAGCATGTATTTGATTGGACAGTTCTTAAGAAAAAAAGACAGCAGTGATTGCGGATGGTGGATGTCAAAATTCTGTTGAGCTGAGTCAGCAGTGGCATGAATTTGATCAAATGAGCAGGTCTGTTTGAACAGATAGCTAGGAACCAAGCAGAAGGAGTGTTTCATAATGAAGCTTGTGCAGAAATAAATATGCTTATTGCCAGTATTGTCAAAGAAAACCCGAGACTGGCTACCACACACTGGACAAGGTTCAGATCAGGGGCCATATAAACTTTAAGAGCTCTCAGCACAGCATCCAGACTTTAAAGAAAGTCGCGTCAGATGGAAATCGGATAAATATTTGAAAAAGTTGTCTCCAGGTGGAAACGGAATAAATATTGTAAAAGTTTCCTCAGATGGAAATGGGATAAATATTGGAAAAGGTTGCCCCAGATTATATGGGATAAATATTTTTTAAATTGCCATAGATGGAAATGGGATAAGTGTTTGAAAAAAATGCTTCAGATGGAAATGGAATAAGTATTGAGAAAAAGTTGCCTCCAATGGAAATGGAATGAATACTTTTTTTAAAAGTTGCTTCCTATGGAAATTGGGTAAAATATTTGAAAAAATTGCATTGCATGGAAATGGGATAGATATTCTGAAAAATTGCCTAGCATGGAAGTATGATAAATATTTGAAAAAGTTGCCTCAGACAGAAATGGGAAAATATTCGAAAAAGTCGCCACAGATAGAAATGGGAAGACATTCGATCAAACCCCCCCCCCAAGTCTCTCACTGTGCATTGTTACTATTACAGTCACAGCATACACATTTCTTCCAAACAGATTTTCTGTCCTTTTTTTGTGTGTATTTTGTTTGTGTGTTTTTTTTTGTTTTTTTTTTTTTTGTCGTAACAGCTTGAAGACAGAATGGCAACATTTTTACACATTAATCTAAAATGATGTCGCCGTTGTTGTTTTGTTCAGTTGTTGCCGACACTTGCGTTGTTTCACACTTTCTAGGTATCTGGAGTTAAAATTGTATGTCATGATCTGACCAAGGTGTTGTGTTGTGTCCAGGCTCTGTTGGCAGCATCAGCATCTCGGAAGTCGGCCAAGAAGAAGAAGAAGAAGGCGGGCAAGACACTAGGAGAGACGGCTGAAGGAGGTGAGGGCAGCGATTGAAAAACCGGGAACCAAATGGGAAGAGTGTTTGCTACTCATCTTCGTGTGCACAGATGTCATGTGCCTCAAGTGCCCCCTGCGCCAAGTCTGCCCCCTGGCTTTTTTTTTTCTCCCCCCCCCCCCTTTCCCCCCCCCCCATTTTAATCGAAGATTGTGTTTTTATGCTTTATTTATGATGTGGAGTGATTTAAGTGCATCAGGCTTCATCTCCATCCAGAGTGACCCCAGCTGTTGCCCTGTGCACGGCGTGTTTGCTGTTTGGTCCTGTGTAGTCTAGGGGGTACCTGGAACTGGCATCTTGTGTTTGCGGAAGAGGAATGCTTCTTCAAGGTTCTGTGTCGGTACTTGATCATGCTTGGATGGGGGTAACAGCGTTGAAAAGCGTCCACCAGGATGCCATTGTGTGGGAAATGTCCAGGGTGGTGGGAATGAGAAACGATAGGGGGGCAGAAATGGCGCAGAGAACCTTGGCTGCATGTGGAATCGGGGAGGGGGAGAGATGCAGACAGTGTCCTGCCTTGGTGAGTTGGGCTGGTGGGGACAGAACACAGCTCTCTGGAATCCATTGTCAACCCCCTCTGCCTCATGTCTAGGGAACTGTTTACAGATTGGGGGGGGGGGGGGGGGGGGTTACTCCAACTTTTTGCTATCAGCTAGTCCTTTGGCCCTCCAACCCACCCTCACTCTCTCCCTGCCTTTTTTTTTTTTTTTGTTTTTTGTTTTTGTTTTGGAATATATAAGGCGTAGTATTCTTGTCACTGCTTTCTTTCTTTCTCATCAAACTTTGTTCCCCCATCTCCCTTCTCTTGCTTCCTTTTGCTCTTTTTCAGAGCGATAGGTTGGGAGGGGGGGGGGGGGGGGGGGATAGGTAGTGTGTAATGCCATGTTGAATTGTGTTGTAGTTGGGTTTAATGGAAATAATTTTGTGTAGTAAGGTCTGTATCAAGAAACAGAAAGGTTGAGTTCATTGAAATCCAGCAAAAGCCGTGGGTGCAGTGTTACCAGATATTGTACAGTGAAATTACAGAGATGGCATCTTTTATAGCAGATACAAGGACGACAAATGATCCCCAAAGGTGACTTTTAGTGAGATCCAAACTGCCAGTGTTTAATAGATATTGAAAAGTGTGCATGTAAGACTCGAAGGCAGGTAGTAATGTTGGGGGCTGCGATGGAGCTATGTGGGAAGGCCAGAACAGTAGCCACTGGTTTGCCAAGGTTTTTCCCAGTGGTGAACTTCATAATGTGTTTTTTGCGAGTCTGGGTGTGTCAGCATGCCAGAACGAGGGATCAGTACTGTGGTGCTTCTGTTCTGTGGCTTTGTCACAGTGACATGATTCGTACAACCTTCAGACCATCTGTTGCCATTTTTTTCTTCTTTTTTTTTCTTCCCCCCCCCCCCCCCCCCATAAGTTGATATGTCAGAGCCTTGCTTCCCCCTTTTCATCATCTCCTTCATCGTCTCAAATCCTCAGCCATAACTTTGTGCCTATAGTATTGTGAAACTGGCCATTTATATTGTTCCCAGTATTGAATTCATCATCTCAGATATATTGGAGGGAATAAAGAAGGAAACATCCCACACCTTGAAATGTGAAGTCAAGTTGGATGTTATGTTGTCTTTATGAAATAAAACTTGGGCAAGATGTAAGTCTGTTCTGATGGGAAAACTGTATTGGAAATTCATTGTGAAATAGTAATATGTGCATGGGCGTCGATGGCATGTAACTCTTCAGTGAAGAATCACTAGGTTGGTCCACAGATTATCAGTATGGTAGTGTCAGTGATCTGTGAGAAAGCATCTTCAGGCCCTGTTCTGTATACAGGTGTTATTTTGTTTGTTTTACATTCATCATTCAGGTGCAGGGTTATCGTTTGAGGGTTGTTGGGATCATTGATTATCGTCCATTTTCAACACAGTGAACACATGCATAAGAGGAACTGAAGTCTGCAATACAGTGAGTCTGTTCAGGGTATGTGTCGGTGTGGATGCAGAGTACACTCCATGTTTCCCACAGTGTCAGACTGGCCAAGTCTTCAGCATTTTGGCCTCTTTAATTCAACTAGACCAGCTTTTGGTGTTGGTCTTGGGGATGGGCAGGGGGTCTCGAAGGGTTATTTTGATGAAACTGTTGTCTTGCCTGCAGAATGTTCCCAGTATTTTAAGAATATGGATGATGTAATATTTCAGGTTTAGAACAACATTTGAGTGTGGGTATGTCTGGATGAGGATTTTATGTTTCCATTTTTTTTTTTTGTTTTGTTTTTAACTTCTTTCTTAATGTGTGTCAGAGCTGTTTGGGTGGTGGTAAGAGCATAAAACACCAGATTGTTTCTTCCTCTGTCTAGAGAAGTTGACATGGATAACCTGCATTGTGCATATCTTGGGTCTCTCCTGTGTTCTTCAACAGCTCATGTGTCTGTGGGTATTGGTTCAGAGAGCAGGTGAGGGTAGCTGACTGTTTCTGCATTTTTACCGGTTTGTACATGATCGAATACAATTAAAACTGCAGTCTTAAGATGTCTGATTGGTCACTTTGAACAGGTGTTGATGTGAAAGCGGTTTTGTTTGTGTGTGTGTGTGTTATAATGTGTAGCTGTGACTGGTGGGTTGATGGCTTGTATGCCTCAAAGGCAAAGGTTCTTTTCCCTGGCCTGGCTCAGTATTAGCGCGGGGCCTGGTGACAATGGACTGCTCAGGGTCCGGGGTTCAACTGCAGCATTAGAATGTCGAGTAGAAGCAGAAGCAGATTTTCTCTTCTTTAAAGTTTATGGCATTGAAGACCCATAAAGAACTCAGCACCTACTAAGCCCCTGACTGGTGACAATAATTAGTCGCAGAACCAGAACCAGCATGAGCGAGCTCTTTCTCAGGTGGGGGTGGGGGGACATCTCTGAACATGAACTTAGGAAGCGAGGGAATTGTTTGTGCTGAAAGAGCCTCCCAGCGTCTCTGCTGGAAAGAAGTCTGAAAGGAAATATTGGGGGCTGAATAAAGGATGTGTTTGGCCTGAAAAGAAAAGTTGTATGCAGACCAGCTGCGCTAATCCAGCAGTTGGGATTGTGGGCAGTGCACTCTGGGGTTGAAATCCTCTTGATGCATTAATAGGATCCTTCTGTCCAAGCAGGTTGCCAACCTGACCTACCTGTGCTGCAGGTTCAAGAGGGAAGATGAATCACACGGTCGAGTTTGATCCAATGAGATATGGTGCTTGTCAGAGTGTTGCTGAAATCTGTGGACCTGCACTCAAACTGTGCATATCCAAGGCCTGTCCAAGGCCAGGATGACAGGAAGCGTCGGGCAGGCATGCCTACCGTTCCTGACCATCCGGGATTTGTCCCGGAAAGTTGATTTTAGAAGCCACTGTCCCAGAAATCCCGGATTTGCAACACGTGTCCCCGGAAAAAAAAAAAAAAAATCGGGTGTCTCGTGGGGGGAAAAAAAATTGGGAGTTAAAAAGCTGTTCTTATCGTGCTGCACAAAACTGAGCCAAGAGTATTGTCTGCTAGAGTGAGTAGACGTAATACGCATGTACACGAAAACAACAACAAAAAAAAAACATCGCTTTCACTTTCAAGTCGGAACATGGTGTTGAAGACGAGACATGATGTTGACACAGAGTCAGATTCTGACTCTTCGGATGGATCAGATAGGAGTAAAAAAAAAAAGTAGAAAATGGTCGTGAAGCGAGGTTGTGTCTTCAAAACAGAATTCTTGAAAAAGTGGCCTTGTCTACAACAAGGGAGGAAAGGAGTTTCGTCTATCTTGACACTGTTCTGTCCCTGATTTTACGGATTGTCCCCGAGTTCTGTCTGTATTGTCTCTGAAAGCAAATTTTGGGGTAGGCATGCCTGGTGGTTCACAATGGGTGTACGACCGTGTCATGCAGTCAGAAAGAAACAGAAGCATCACCCCCACAATGTCCTTGTCGATCAGCATGAAAGTCCCAATTCTGTGACCCCATCATGCCTTCTTCTCAGGGAACCCTGGTTTCAGTTTCCTCTGGGTGTTCATGGGGTTGGGTTGGGTGAAGTTTTGTGCTGAAGTTGTCTGTATTGGCCTGTTCATGAAAGTTGTCAGATGGACATGCTTAGGATGCCCAGTCTAGACCTGCGTACCCAAAATTTTTCTGTGGTTTGCTTTCTCACATAAACAGGTTTATTTTGGCAAAAAAATGGTGTATTTCATTTTCATCTTGAAGCAGTTAAAATAAGTACAAAGATATTTGATCAGTTTTTAGTATATTTTGCATTTTCACAAAACTAATATGGTGGAGTCATGCAGACTTAAAACGGCTACCAAGTACGAATGGTGGAACGAATTTGCATGCGCAGTCCCTATAAACAGTATCTTATGGTAAGAGTCTAGAGATTCAGAATAAAGAAAGGTCTGATCGAGTTGACAAAAAAAAAAAATTGCTAGTATTTTTGTTTCGCATTTTGTTAATTTGAGAGGTGTTTCTGTCATATTCTATGTAAAATGACGTACAAAATACGCCAAAAGCATATGGATAGGCAGGTCTGTCGGGCATGTTAACTCTTCAACATGGCAATCATTTGTCAGAAGGGGACCCATTAGTAGCTGGTGGGTCAGAACAGGCTCCATGGAACACCTTAATACTATCCAGCTGAGAGCGGCACGCACAGCATGATTCCCTGTCACTGCATGCTCGCGCGTAGCTCTCGCTCCCTGCCGACACACATATTTGGCCACTTTTTAATTTATTTTTACGGTTGCTAGACAACACCGACAGTCTTGTGTTAGGCGTCACAGGAAAGAACAAACACTCAACTAATCAAACATTGCAATTTCAAATAATTTACTTTCTCAATGTGTACACACGACTGTGCATTGAAAAACATGTCTGACAAATAGAAAAAAATGCTTTGTTTCCATTCTATTCCGTTCTTTTACAACACCAAATCAGAAGATGAAGGGAAGGCTGCATCTTCAAACAATTCACTTTCCTCTTCTCTTTCAAAGTTTTCTCTCTCTCTTTCACTCCCCTATCACCAGATCCACTTTGTAATATGATTTCAAGCGCTTCATTGAGCGAGAAATCGCTACCCACCCCTTCACCTGACGGACATTTTTTCTGGCACAGGAAACGGGTGCTGCGCGCCGGTGCCGCCAGTTTCTTTGTTTCAAAGCTCCTGGGGTCAGCCAAGTTCACAATAGGCCGTTGAAAGTATGGTCTACAACTCGCTCCAACATCCCCAAGACTAGTTACAGAGCTTATTTTCTTGGATCATTTTCTGGAAAGTGTAGGATTTTTTATGTTCCCGTCATGCAATAGTGGACGACACGGCAGAATGTACTGCTGTCTGTCCGTCATCCGGCCTTGCATGACACGGCACAAGGAGAGAAATCCTGTCAGGCTCTATTGGCTCACACGACTGGTAAAGGTTAATCCTCATGCATTTATTTCGCCCGTATACGACCACTCTGTTTGTCTCCCCTGGTGTTCATTACTGCTGCCAGGTCAAGATCTTTCACCTGAGGACTGGACACAACCGCCTGCTCCACCACATGCACACAAAATTGGGACAGACAGAGTGGTGAGTGCCCTTACGGTGAGGGAGCAATGACAACCAACCACATCCTTCAAGTCTGCACGACGTATGCAGCATCCAGGAAAAAGTACTGGCCAACACCGACAGCAGTGGAAGCCAAGCTGTATGGGCACCCTGGAGGAACTGCGGTGGACGGCAGCCTTCATCGAGGACACCAGGCTGCTCATCTAACGGGAAGCAAACGAGTACGAAGTAGTTACGGCTGCATATGCATTACGTTCTCCCACTAATTGTTTTAAGTCAAGGCTGGCCAAAATAAATGGGCATCCCTGAGAGGTGTCCAGTGAAATCTTAGCAGTAGTATGAGTCGTGGGAACGATTCAGTCACAAAGAATAGGGTCGTGAACTGACTGCATTCTATTGATATCTCAAAGAACATCAATACTAGTAGCTGTTATGAGCTGGAAAATGCAAATGCAAGAGGGTTTACAAAAATGACTCGTCAGCAGTACAGTGTCTCCATTGGCGAGTTGCCTTTTCTGACTTAATTGCTGCCTTCTTGTATGTGATGTTAGTGATGTAACGGGACAAACCTGGCTGTGTATAAGGGAGCAGAATATGCTGTGTGGGAGTAATGGGGGGGTGGGGGGGGGGGGGGTCTGGATCAGTGAATTCAGACAAGCTGTTGCAGGCCTTCTCTTGAAAGATTCAAACTGTGAATGTTGTTTTAGTATTGAATTCCAGCACTGGACCTGAACTTTTCTGATGTGGCCCTTTGCGGTGGCTGGGCTATTAGCAACATTATCTTACCTGAACTTCTATGCTTGGACCCATGCATACATACAGCACACAGCCAACCCATATTGGCCCCAAACACTAGACGTGAAGAGGAAAAAAAGCATAAGAGGTAACAGAGAGAACAAAAATTAGGGCTCATGATTCCGCAGCAAATTTTACAAAATGGAACACGCACACAGTGGTCATTGCTCCAGCAACCCCAGTTTAATGTACAATTTACAGCAATGGGTGTGATGATAACATACTGTAAACACTCTGAAAGCGCTTGTAACGGGTAGACCATTACCAAATCTGGTTTGACAATGGGATTTAAACTCTGATGTTCTACACAAGTGGTAGAGCATTAATCTAGACTCATTACATACCCATCAAAATCTTGAATGACACTGGCATGAAAAAGAAGTGTGAACTGGTTCAGACAATACAAATCTGGTGCAGAAAAGAGGTAAGGGTGCCCATTCCTGTTACAGGAAGAAACAGCTTTGGACTGAAAGAATGCCGTGCAACATGCACTTGCCTCTGAAAACCCCATTTTGTGAAAGGCTTTTTATTTTATTTCATTTTATTTTTGGCCCATTCTCTGTGCCACCCCATCAGCATTGCACCCATGCAGTTAATTCCAACCCTATGTCCACAGCAAGGCCCGGCCCGCCGCGCCGCGCACCGGCGATCCACAGGGAGCGGTCGATGTCGAGTCATCATGAGGTATCCTGCCACAGAAGATGCTGCACTGCTGCGGAGTGACTAAGGTTGTGTTCAGTGGTGCCTGCTTCTGATCGAACATGCGCAAACCACCACCTAAACCCCCATTTTGTGTAAGTTGCCGACCCCACCCCCCCCCCCCCCCCTCCCCCCCCTTAAAAAAATTTTTTTTTTTTTTTTTGAATCCTCTGCAAACTTGATGTATTTCAAAACGGTATACAGGCACCAGAACTGTGTACCTTTTTTTTTTTTTTTTTTTTTTCCAGTCGGATGTTCAGACCAATAGAACACTCCCAGTCCAAAAAATAGACTGTCATATGCAAGAGCCATTTAATGAGCTGTCTCAAACAGTTGAATATTAGTCGCATGAATGAACTTGTAATTTAAAAAAAAAAAAAAAAAAAAAAAACCTCTCCCCAACAGAACTAGCCATGAAATTGATACGGATTTGACTTTCTTTTGAGTGATGTCTTTTCAGAGGTACATTGAAGAAATGATGATGATGATGATATGCCGCCCGGTCAGCAGGGACAGATCCAGAGAGGAAGAGATAGCAGCAGCAACTGTCACCACAGAGAGAAATCCACGTCCATGGAGTCGGGGTCCATGGGGTTCCTGCAATGAAACGGTCACAGTCCATCATGGGGTTCCTGAAATGAAACAGTCTCATAGATCACATATAGACTGGGGGTTTCAAATTCAGTAGTAACACGAAATCCTCTTCACACTTGATACACTTCAACTATAAGAGTTCCACTGAAGTGAGGCAAACATTCGAGGCCAACATGAGCTGGTTGCTTGATCTTGTCTACAGCCATTCTGTTCTTTTTCTGCCAGTAATAGCCTTGCGGACTTGTATCCTGCAGAATTCTGCTTGATGCTACTAAAGAAACTGTACTCGTCATTCGTATTGCAGAAGAAGAGGGGTTGGGGTCACAGATCTTTTCCTTTATCAGGTATGGTTCAAGCTTGGTGTAAATGCTGCTATTGTTGTATTAGTGCTGTCTCTTACTAGCAATGAGAAGAAAAGGGTGAAAAAGTCATATATTTTGCTTTGAAAACAAAGGTGCCCCCCTGCCCCCACTCGTCTCCCATTCTCTTCGCTACCTGTACTTCTGTCTGTACCACCACCATTTGGACCATATTCTGAAAATCAAATTTAAAAAATTATGAATGCATAGGTGAAACTTCTCAGTCTGAGGACGGAATCCGTTTTAAAAACGAAATTATTCGAGACGGAATTTTCCATTTTTCATAAATCTTGGGGGGGGGGAAAAGTTTTTCAAAATAGGCTGTAAAACTGCGCAAATTAAGTATGGAGTGCGCCTTGCCACAAAACGGAAGTGCTGAATTGGAAGTACTCATTATTTTAGGGAACAAAGATAAAGCATCATTTGCCGAAATCTAGATTTTGAGTTCAGAGTTTGTTGGAAACCATGAGAGTGTCCCATCTTAAAGAAGATGATTCAGTTGAGGAGATTGACGCTGGCATCACTAATAAGTGGCAGTGGGCTTGACTGAACGAAATTGATGATGAAAAACTACAACATCGTGTTTGAAAACGAACAAACCTGGGTGTAGCGTTTTGCCGCATGTGCAACTCGGACCTCAAGTATGGATCCAATGGAAAAACATGCCAGAAGTCTTGGACCATATTAAAAGCATGAAGGTGAGAATTTCAGTAAAATCTTTTTCAGCAGCCCTCCATGGCCCCCCTACCCCCATTTGCCCCTTGTGACACACACACACGCATGACACACACGCACACACACAATTGCATTTGCTCTGCAAGAGAATGTTGCTATGCTCAGACAACAACACTACAGCCTGTTCTCCATTATTCCAGCTGTGACAACATAGAGGAGTTTATGATCCATTCCCACCAGAAAGGAGAGGAAAAAAATCTTGAGTAACCACAGAGTTCTACTGACTACAACACTCTTCTCATGGCTTCTAATTTACCAATAGATTTCCTGTTCAAGAAATAAGTGCGCTGGCTTGCAACAGGCTTGTGGTCCTGATGTCGATACCCGTGCTGCCCATCTACGTCCAAGGCACCAACCAAGCTGGTTTTGGGGGGGTAAGTTTTTTTCTTTTCTTTTTTTTTTTTTTAAATGTTTTAAAATTTAAAATGATGACTTTTGTTCACACATAAGCAATAAATATGTGTTTCAAACAAGGCCTCGGCTCCAAATTTCCTTTTCACCAGAGGCCACGAAAACTGAATTTTAAAAAAAAAATCAATTTCGGCCAGGTGGGCTTTGCCCCCCTGGGCCCCCCCACTAGGGGCACTGACCCTGGACCCCGCCAGGGGCCGCCCCGGCCTTTCAGTTTTTTCAATTTTTTTTTCCAGTTTCACCCATGTGAATGTGGTCAATCTTGCTCAGTGCGGGTGATTTGACAGCAGAGAAAATGGGACTTTGTGTGTGACCTGAACCGACATGCACACACACACACACACACACACACACACACAGAACATCACTACCTTTTCTCATGGGGCACCTTGAAGGCGTTGCGAGGCACTTGCTTGAGGCCTGAATTCCTGCAGATGATTCCAGAGTACCGTGTTCTCTTGATGCTCCGAATCTGAGCTACGAGTGGAACGCACTTTAATGCACGACACAAAACAAGACAAGAAATTTTTCGGCAGTAAGCCTTCCTCAGCGACAAAACAATGTAAAAAGTACAGACATTAACATGCGCAATACTCCCCCCTTGTGAAGCCAAAGTGATGAATGAAGTTGAAAGAGGGGCAGTGGGAGAGAGGGTGAGTAGTGTTCGAGGAAGAGCACGAGGAAAGAGGGTAGAGTGAAGCGAGGAGGAGAAAAAGCGGAGAGAGAGAGAGAGAGAGGGGAGAGAGAGAGAGAGAGAGAGAGAGAGATGAAAGTAGAGGAAGAGTGGAGAGAGAGAGAGAGAGAAGAGGACAGGGAGGGGAAGCCCCCCCATGAAAAAAAAAAACTCTTGCGCGCAGGCACAACCACACACACACACACACACACACACACACACACAGTGATACACACGCCAATACGCACACACACAACCACACAAGCACACACGTACCTAAAAAAAACTTACAGCAAAACATACAACAGCTAGAACTGAGATGCACATCAACTACAATAGTGTGAATATCCTGTGATGTCGACCAACTAGCACAGATTTGATGCAATGGGATCCGCCCCCTGCCCCCCCCCCCCCCCCCCCCCCCCCCCCCCCCCCCCCCCCCCCCCCCCCCAAAAAAAAAAAAAAAAAAGGGGGGGGGGGGGGGGAAAAGAAAGAAAGAAAAAACAACAACACGGGATCAGAACCATTATAAACGATTTTTCGTTCAAACGTTATAGCTCTTCAAAATAGCATGCATGTGGTTTGAATCGAAGATGATATGAATTATCATCAAAAAGAACAAGATAGTTCATGGATTTGGCAACAGCATTGCTAAAGTTAATGTTTTGCACAAACTTTTGTGTAGTATGTGGATTACACTAAGACCTATGTGTGTAACCTATGCATGAAATGAAATCTTAAATGAGGCAGGGAATAGAAAATAGTAATTAAAGAATAAGTAGGGTAACTGTTGCTCCCTTGATGAGAAAAAAAGAAGTATGGGCGTCTATTTGCTGCATTAAAAAAGCAAGAGTTGCCATACTTGTTCTATGTATATGAAGTCAAGAATCAGAAATGACACATTTTTGTAACAGTATAGCATAACGTAGCATGACACGCCACAATATAGGATTGTCGTCGGTGCTCCACTACACATAGTGTAGCAAACCATCACATGCAGCATGGGCATAGATCACATCGTGACAGCATGGCACGCCACGACATGATGTATCCACATGTAGCATGTTTTACATTATAAAGCATAACATGGAACATCATGTATGGCATGGTATGGCTGAACGTAACAAACTCAAAGTACGAGAGGTCACATATAACATGGGGTACCATGTGACATTACATGGCTCAACACATGACACATCTGATAAAGCATGGTGTATAACGTCTGACAGCATGGCACCTGACATTGTTTAAGGAAAGCATTGTGCAACATTGTATAGCATCGCATAGCATACCAGTGATATCACACAAAACATTGTGCAGCATCATATAGCATACCAGTGACGTTACACAAAACATGTGCAGCATCACATAGCATACCAGTGACATCACACAAAACATTGTGCAGCATCACATAGTATACCAGTGACATCACACAAAACATTGTGCAGCATCACATAGCATGTCAGTGACATCAAACAAAACATTGTGCAGCATCACATAGCATACCAATGACATCATACAAAACATTGTGTAGCATCACATAGCATACCAGTGACATCACACAAAACGTGCAGCATCACATAACATACTAGTGACATCACACAAAACATTGTGCAGCATCACATAGCATACCAGTGACATCACACAAAACATTGTGCAGCACAGTATCACATAACATACCAGTGACATCACACACAACATTGTGCAGCATCACATAACATATCAGTGACATAACACAAAGTATTGTGTAGCATCACATAGTATACCAGTGACATCACACAAAACATTGTGCAGCATCACATAGCATACCAGTGACATCACACAAAATGTGCAGCATCACATAGTATACCAGTGACATCACACAAAATGTGCAGCATCACATAGTATACCAGTGACATCACACAAAATGTGCAGCATCACATAGTATACCAGTGACATCACACAAAATGTGCAGCATCACATAGTATACCAGTGACATCACACAAAATGTGCAGCATCACATAGCATACCAATGACTTCACACAAAACATTGTATAGCATCACATAACATACCAGTGACATCACACAAAACATTGTGCAGCATCACATAGTATACCAGTGACATCACAAAATGTGCAGCATCACATAGCATATCAGTGACATCACACACAAAATGTGCAGCATCACATAGCATACCAGTGACATCACACAAAATGTGTAGCATCACATAGCATACCAGTGACATCACACAAAATGTGCAGCATCACATAGCATACCAGTGACTTCACACAAAATGTGCAGCATCACATAGTATACCACTCCAGTGACATCACACAAAATGTGCAGCATCACACAGCATACCAGTGACATCACACAAAACATTGTGTAGCATCACATAGCATACCAGTGACATCACACAAAACATTGTGTAGCATCACATAGCATACAGTGACATCACACAAAACATTGTGCAGCATCACATAGCATACCAGTGACATCACACAAAACATTGTAGCATCACATAGCATACCAGTGACATCATAAAAAGTAGGTTGTAGCATTGCATAGCATACTAGTGACAGTACATAAAAAACACTGTGCAGCGTCACATAGCATACCAGTGACATCACTTAAAGCATGGTGTAGCATCACAGCATACCAGTGACATCACACACAGCATGGTGTAGCATCACATAGCATACCAGTGACATAACACACAGCATGGTGTAGCATCACAAAGTATACCAGTGACATCACACAAAAAAAATTGTGTAGCATCACATAGCATACCAGTGACGTCACACAAAACATTGTGCAGCATCACATAGCATACCAGTGACATCACACAAAACATATAACCTCATACAACCTCATGCGTAGCATAGTACATCCTAATGTTTGTGTGGCACACGACCGTATAACGTGACATATCACTTACGATAAAATGTCGCATAACATGGCACACTGCAACAGACGATATTACATACAACATGATAGAATATCACATAACATGACACTTTAGCATGACAGCGTTATAGCATGGTAGAACATCATATATTACAACACACGCCCACATAAAATAACATTGTATTATATAGTATGGCACTGGTAACTGGGAATGTTGCTTATAGCCCAGCCGACTGCAAAGGGCCATCTCAGGGTTGTCACCACACTGAAGTTAACTCACAAGTCACATAGTATGGTACAACAACATAACATGGCACACACCACATAACATAGCACGAACACCACCACATAGCATGACCTATAGCATGATATAGCATGCACACCACTACATAACGTGGTTCATTACGACACAACATGACACAGTGCATTAGCATGTATAACGCCACATAACTTGACATACCAAAGCACAGATGGTCACATTGCATACAGTGTGGTGTAACATGACATCACATGGTACATCACAGCATAACATGAACCGCATACAGCATTGCTTCACATGGCACATCATCACACTGCACAACACATCGCATATAGCAGGGTATAAAAAGCATATATGACAAACCACCACATAATAATATGCATCGCATATAGCACTGCATAACATCACATAACGACACACCACCTCATGACCAACATCACATTTGCCATGATATAGCATCACCTCAAAACATTACGTACGGTATGGCTTGACATTACGTTGCATGAATCATTGCCTCATGACATCACACAGCATGAATCATTACCTCGTGACATCACACAGCATGAATCATTACCTCATGACATCACACAGCATGAATACCTCATGACATCACATACCATGAATCATTACCTCATGATATCACACAGAATGAATCATTACCTCGTGACATCACATAGCATGAATCATTACCATGACATCACACAGCATGAATCATTAACTCATGCGCGCATGACATCGCATTGCATGAATCATTACCTCATGATACCACATAACATGATCATTACCTCATGACATCACATAACATGAATCATTACCTCATGACATCACATAACATGAATGATTACCTCATGACATCGCATTGCATGAATCATTACCTCATGACATCACACAGCATGAATCATTACCTCATGACATCACATAACATGAATCATTACCTCATGACATCACATAGCATGAATCATTACCTCATGACATCACACAGCATGAATCGTTACCTCATGACATCGGGTAGCATGAATCATTACCTCATGACATCACACAGCATGATTCATTACCTCATGACATCACACAGCATGAATCATTACCTCGTGACATCACATAGAATGAATCATCACCTCATGACATCACATAGCATGAAAGATTACCTCATGACATCACACAGCATGAATCATTACCTCGTGACATCACACAGCATGAATCATCACCTCATGACATCACATAGCATGAATCATTACCTCATGACGTCACATAACATGAATCATTACCTCATGATATAACATAACATGAATCATTACATCACATCACATTAAACGTGTCATCCATACCAACGGCCAAAACTTGCCTTCTCTTCCGAAAGTTGGTGGTGGGATTTTACATGTGTGCCATAAGTTATGCGCATGGCATGATACAACATCACATAGCATGCTACACCATCACGTACACTCCATGATATGACGTGAAGCACGGCTCACCGCCAGATAGCATCACACATAGTATGGTGTAGCATCGTATTGCATGACGCATCATCTAATAACAGCATGTATACTACAGTGTAACATTACCAAGCATCGCACACCACCACATGTAGCACAGTAGAAAATCATATAGCATGACAAAAGTCTCATAACATTACATCAAATGTAGCATAGCATAGGTTAGCATTGGTACACCATCCTACATCATTGCATCTAGCACAGAATGATATCTATACACCATGGCACACTATCGCGTCACATCAAACACACAGCATGGTACAACATCAGGTAGAATTGAACACCACCACATAACACTTTTACACATTTAGAATGGTTTTTAAAAACATTACACAGCAGGACGCGCCACCACATAAGTACACAGAACACGGTATAACACCACATAACATGGCACAACTCTACAAAGCATTTCTCGTTCCTCGTTTTCATTGTCTTGAATGTTGTGTACCTTGCCTGAAGAAGACCTAAAAGGTCGACACGCGTCGTGTTTTTGTCTTATTTGTTTGTCCTTGTTTTTGGAGGATTCTCTTAAAATTATTCAAAAAAAAAAAAAAAAAAAATTTCAATCTCAGCCTTCCGTCACCTCGCTTCACTTTGAAACTGTCATTTCTTATTAGGTATAGCATGGTGCAACATAACACAGCATTAGTCCACAAAGCATTATGTATAGCATGAAGCAACAAAACAATAGAATGATACATCACCCCCCCCCCCCCCCCCACCCCACAGCATAGTCTAGCATATCCCCACCTCACAAAGACATCCCAGAGCGTGGCAAACTACCACATCATAATTATGACGTCACAAACAGCATAGAATAGCCTAACCCCCACATTACGTAGACATCACGTAGCAGGGCAGTCTACCACATCATTATGTCGTCACATGCAGCATAGTGTAGCCTATCCCCACATCACATAGACATAATGCAGCATGGAAAACTACCACATCATAATTGTGACGTCACGTAAAGCATAGTGTAGCATATTCCCACATCACATAGACATCGCGTAACATGGCAAACTACCGCATCATATGACGTCACATACAGCCTAGTGTAGCATATCCCCCACAACACATAGACATCATGTAGCATGGTACATCATCATGTGACAATGGATACCACAGTAAATCGCATAGCGTTGCGAACATGACAACACATACAGCATTGTGTAACATCACATGGCACAGCACACACAAACACACAGCATGACATGACATCACAAAACGGCACAACGTTACATAGCATGACACAATACCACATGTCATGACATATCACATCGAGCATGATACACCTTCAAAGTACGTCAAAGTCATAGCAGACCATAACATGGTACACCACCACGTAACATGACATAACATAGACCTTCGTATAACCTCACATAGTGGGACATACCACCACATGACGTTACATGCAGCACGGTGTAACATCACATAGTATAGCACATTACCGTATGACCACATATGTATTGCAGTGTGATCTGACACAGCATGGCATTGCATATCACATAGCATGACACACCACTTTATGTTATGACATCGCATAGCAGTGTATGCATTACATAACTTAGAACACCATCACACTATGATACACTGCACATAGCCACATGACATTATATCAACACGCGCCATGGTCTAAACATCATAAAACTTGGCATGACATATAACCTGGCACATCACACGCATGACACAAATATCACATAGAATGGCACATCACACAGATGACATATCACATAGAATGGCACATCACACGCGCATGACACAAATATCACATAGAATGGCACATCACACGCATGACACAAATATCACATAGAATGGCACATCATCACACAGATGACACGACATCGCACAGATCAGGGCGTAACAATGCATGCCACACCACCTCACATAGCATACCAGTGATAATACAAATAATAGCACCTGCGCTGTGGAGTGGTCTCCCTTCTTCTCTGCGTAACACGGACTCTTTAGAGACGTTTAAAACCTCCCTGAAGACCCATCTTTTCCCCCCGGACTGATTAACGATATCCACTTATCTCTGTGCGCGTGTTTGCTGGTGTTGACGCGCTCGTGTGTGTGTGTGTGTGTGTGTGTGTGTGTGTGTGTGTGTGTGTGCGCGCGCGCGCGCGCGCATGTGTGTGTGTGTGTGTGTGTGTGTGTGTGTGTGTGTGTGTGTGTGGTGTGTGTGTGTGTTTGAATGTGTGCGTGTGTGTGTGTGTGTGTTTTTTTGAATTAGTAGTAGTATTTTATTATTTTTTTTCTGTAATATGCACTTTGGGTTCTTGCGAGGTGAAGCGCTCAATAAATATCCTTTTACATTACATTACATTACACCCCACTTTTAGCATACTAGAGCATCACACGACATGGCACACCGTCATTTTACATGACAGTACATACAGTTTGGTATACCATCACAGTTACCATGGCACACCACTGCATAACATCACGCCGCACGACACACCATTGTATAGCATTACGTGTAGAATAACATTGCGCAACACACCGCCACATAACATACGATTGAGCATGACACGCTGTAACATGACAAAACATTATATACAGCTTGGCGTAACATCACATGGTAAGCCATCCACACGACACTCGTATATACACAGAAAATATTGCACGACACCACTGTAGCATAGAATGACACATCACAAAGAACCTAGCACAAAGAAATATTATTATTATATTATTACAATGAATACTTATATAACGCCTATTCTCGGCTAGAGACCAAGCGCTTTACAATCCACACTCGTTTACATAACGGGCTGCCTGCCTGGGTAGTGCCGACTGAAGAGCTGCCAGCTGGCGCTTCATTCAGTCGTTTCTCGTGTCATCCAGTTCATATTATACAATATCGTTCTCTCAATTTCCTTACTTCCTTCATTCTTTCCATTTCTTACGCAGGGTGCATGCTATGTGTAACGTGTCATCCATACCAACGGCCAAAACTGGCCTTCTCTTCCGAAAGTTGGTGATGGGATCTGACGTGTGTGCAAGATGTTATGCGTGCGTTCACACGCGGAACCTCGGTTTATATGACAAAGACTGGGGTGCCGAGGCACCACACCACACCTAACTTACCAGGACACACTGCTCTACCATGGCACACACACACAGGATGCGCACCAAAAATGAATGCGCCAAGGCCTTGCTTTAAGAAGTCGAATATTTATAGACTGGCGCAGTTAGATTGTTTCATGATTTTCTTTTTTTTTTTTCATTGTGTCTGAAAGTTGATTCTCCTCATTTTCTTTCTCATGGCTATCAAGGTGGCTCTAAGCGGGCAGATTAAAATCAAAGGAATGGGGACTATTTGGGCGCTTCCAGCTGGCGCAAAGATAGGGTCACACGTGAGTGCAAAGGCCTGAAATGTGACCTTAACTAAGGGGAAGGTCATGTATTTGAAGATTGTTCGTGATTTCATCGGTGAAAATCTCGCAAAACAGGGGAAGTAATTGGTGGGGAGTTGTTCTTTTGATCAATTATGACGTTAACATGAAATGCTGGGTCAAATGTATGGTAGGCCTGGAAACGCTGACATGGATGATAAAGTGTTTTAGTAGTGCCATCCTAATTGTGGCATATGGCCACAGCATACAGCATAGCGTGGCATCTTCAGCAAACCTTTGGAGAAGCCGGCATCAGAGCCCTGGGTGTCAAAAAACAGGCGATCTCCCACTCGCAGGTTCTTGAACTGCTGACCAATCAGGTAGGCGAAGACTGGACCCACCTGTCCCCCGGGAACGTGGTCCTCAAAGATGCCCCCTAGGAACAGGTCCACGTCTTCCACGGACCTACGGGGAATGGAATGACAAAGATGGTGTGAACTGATGATGGTGATGATGGCATTCAGTTCCAGTCAGTTCACGTTGTTTATTAACGTCCAGTCGGTCACAAGCGGGTAAATCGAGCTGTCATTTCGTCAATAGCAAATCCTGAATTTTTTTTTTTTTCAGAACACGCAAATATTGCAAAACCAACCAACCAACCAACCAACCAACAACAACAAGCAAACAAAAAAGAACAAGAACTTTTCTACCAAAAAATCTTAGATCAAATGTACACGTCCGAGTCCACGGTTACAGTTTAGGACCCAAACGAGACATATCCAACTATTACGCTCAAAGCTGCACCTGGCTTTTGTCGGAAGATCAGCCAGCATCAAAACATATTCATCGCACAGTCCAGCCCTTGACCCATACCATGCCTGACTCTGAGGCAGATCTCATGTCTGGTTTCTTTTTTATGCAAGCACAATCCACATGACCCTTTATTTTCCCTGTCGTTTGCTAGATTTTTCACTCCCAAATCCTTGAGCCCTACCAATGGCGTAGAAATACAAAGAGTCCACAAGTCATGCATCATTCTGCTATTTTCGCTGACATATGGCATTGAACTAATTTACTGACCCCCAAAGTCCAGAATGAAATAATCTTTAATTTTTTTTTTTTTTTTTTTTTTTAACAGGATGATTTTCATCTTCTCAAACTGCCTTGTTACTACTTGACCTTAGATGTAACCCTGAACTCTATCTTGAATGAGACATAAGAGTAGTTTTCCTTTAACTCTGTGAAGCGTCACCGGGCCTTCCCTCTGGAACACAGTGCACAGTAGACTGAGACGTGGTCGGAGCTATACTTTTGTTTTAGATCGGTCTTCGGTTCCAGGATATGGCTTGGCACTTGATTTACACAACAGTCCTGCCTGAACTTGCTTGCAGCCATGATGTGTCCCCAGTGGTCGGCTGGGCGGCAAACGCCATGTCATGGTACCCTCCCCCTTTTCTTTCCTGTGAACAGACTAGGAAGACCGAAAACTGACTGCAGAATTACTGAAAACGAACGAAATGCGCACAAACTTACAAAAACCAAGGTACATAGAAACGCTTATTTCGACACACAATAAGCCCTATACATTGTGCATTCAAATAAGCCTTATTTTACCCTTTGTTTTGTGTGTACTTGCTTTTTATAGAGAGTGTTGAAATGTCGGTGAGCCGGGCCAGTATTCGTTTTTTTCTTCCGCTTACTACCGTTAGCAGTGTTGAAGAAACATATTCACACACACACACACACACACACACACACACACACACACACACACACACACACACACACACACACACACACACACACACACACACACACACACACACACACACACACAACACACACACACACACACACACACACACACACAGTTACAATTCACACACACACACATCAAATAATTATTAAACTCACACACACACGCGCATACACACATACACAGGGACACACACACACACACACACACACACACACACACACACACACACACACACACACGCATATATATATATATATATATATATATATATATATATATATATATATATATATATATATATATACATAAAACACATACATGATACACACACACACGATAGTTTACTCTCTCTCTCTCTCTTTCTCTCTTTTCTTTACTGACCTATACAAACCGGCCATACAGCTGGGCAGGACGATGTCGCTGAGGAGCCTCTGATCCTGGAAGACCCTCAGCGCCTTGTTGAGGTAGGCCAGGTAGCCAGGCAGACCATGGTCCCGCCCTCGCTATATGGAACGGGCGGGGAGATCGCTGCTGTGGCCGGGTGCATCCACCCCGAGAAACAGACCGTCCAGAAGTCCTTTGGCGAAGTCACTGTCCACCCTCTGCCCGTGATGAGTCATCAGGGACAACATCAGGTCTCCGTAGATAGGCTTGCCTGTGAAGGAACACAAGGCAAGGGGACGCAATGCAATGGGACGCAACGCAAGGGGACACAAGGCAAGGGGACGCAAGGCAAGGGGACACAACACAAGGGGACACAACACAAGGGGACACAATGCAAGGGGACACAACACAGCGGGACACAATGCAAGGGGACACAACACAAGGGGACACAATGCAAGGGGACACAACACATGGACACAATGCAAGGGACCCAACACAAGGGGACACAATGCAAGGGGACACACAACACAAGGGGACGCAATGCAAGGGGACACAACACAAGGGACACAATGCAAGGGGACGCAACACAAGGGGACACAATGCAAGGGGACACAACACAAGGGGACACAATGCAAGGGGACGCAACACAAGGTCACAATGCAAGGGGACGCAACACAAGGGGACACAATGCAAGGGACGCAACGTAATGGGGCGCAATGCAAGGGGACACAATGCAAGGGACACATCCACAGTCAATCCACAATGCAAAGGGACACAATCCACAGTCAATCCACAATGCAAAGGGACGCAACCCACAGTCAATCCACAATGCAAAGGGACACAATCCAAGTCAATCCACAATGCAAAGGGACGCAATCCACAGTCAATCCACAATGCAAAGGGACACAATCCACAGTCGACCACACACAAAGGGGACACAATCCACAGTCAATCCACAATGCAAAGGTACACAATCCACAGTCAATCCACAATGGGGACACAATGTAAAGTGACACAATCCATAGTCAATCCACAATGTAAAGGGACACAATCCACAGTCAATCCACAATGCAAATGGACACAATGCAAAGGGACACAATCCACAGTCAATCTACAATGCAAATGGACACAATGTAAAGGGACACAATCCAAGTCAATCACAATGTAAAGTGACACAATCCATAGTCATCCACAATGCAAAGGGACACAGTCAATCCACAATGCAAATGGACACAAGCAATGGGACACAATCCACAGTCAATCCACAATGCAAAGGGACACAATCCACAGTCAATCCACAATGCAAAGGGACACAATCTACAGTCAATCCACAATGCAAAGGGACACAATCCACAGTCAATCCACAATGCAAGTGGACACAATGCAAAGGGACTCAATCCATAATCAATCCACAATGCAAAGGGACACAATCCACAGTCAAAAGGGAGGGGTCACACAGTCATGGTTTTTAGCAGGGTTTTCGTTCTCCTTACAGTGAAATTGTTAAGTTTAGGGGCAGGTTTTTTTTTGCCCCAACCGGCTCCTACCCAGAGTTGAGTTTGCTACGGAATCAGTTGGGAAGACTGGGGCCACACAGTCGAGTTTCAACCACTAAGTAGATGCGTCTCTGAGAATGTTTCTCACATATCCCGACTAACACTGCAGGTGTCTGTATCTCTCGGGCCTGATCGACACTGGGATGTATTATAAAAGTAAGCGTAAAGTACAGCCCTGTCATGCAGTCTCAAAGCAGAATGTGCAATTCATGGGGGCTGTCACAGGACGGACGTGGTGGCACCTTCCGGAGGGAGAGCTCACTCACTCCGGCTCCGCGACTAAGCAATTATTGTCGTCAGTAGGGGGCTTAGTAGGTGGTGTCCTGCGTATGTTGGATCAGAACAGCCGCCACTGAGCACCACTGAAGTGATTCGGTGGCAGTGCAGAGTCTCCTCCGGTGGGTTGCCTCTTGACGACTTGACATTGGCTGCTCCCTGTGGATTGCTGGTGCCGGGGCTGTGGCTGTGAACGTGAGAGTCGAATGAGCGGTGTGGGTGCAATGCCACTGATGTGGCACAGAAGATGGGAGAGCAAAAAAAAAAAAAAAAATAAATAAAAATAAAAGAAAAAAAAAACAAAACAAAGCAAAACAAACAAACAAACAACAAAAAAAAAAGCAAACAAACAAAAAATAGTGGTCCTTGAATGGGAAAGTCGCCGAATATGGAACAAAGGGGTTATTTGGAACACTACTCTATAATACAAGGGTTAAAAATAGAGCTGAAATGTGATCGTGAGTCCCTGAGAGTTCATTCCCCTTGACTCGGAACCATTGACAAAAATTAATAGTATGGCCAAAGATGCTTACCATTGAGGCTTTTTCATCTTTAAAAAAAAAAAAAAGATGAAACTATATATGTCAACACGATCTGGGGAGTGTGTGTGTGTGTGTGTGTGTGTGTGGGGGGGGGGGGGGGGGGGGGGGGGGGGGGGGGGGGGGGGGGGGGGGTGCCGCATTATCAAGCTTGTTTTACAGTTTATATTTTTGTCAGAATTGTTGAGTGATGTTGTCTACTGAGGAATGTTTTTCAGGGAACTTATAATTATTATTATTTTTATTATTATTATTTTTTTTTATTACTTCCCTTAAAATAACGGATGAATGAAAATTTTTATGTGTGTGTGTGTTCTGTTGCAAGTTTGTAATCTTTGCAACAATTTTAAACAGTTGAAATTTCAGTAGTCTGGTCGCTCTTGTTTATAAGAGCATCGGGGGGGGGGGGGGGGGGGGGGGGGGGGGGGGGGGGGGTTGCGTATCACATGACTTTCCCTTACAGCTTTACGATTTTTCAGTTGTTTAAATACTTAAATCAAACGTCGTTTTTGTTTATCATTAAAAGAAAAAAAAAAAGAGCTTCCTGATAGGAAAATGGTTTGACAGAGTTGCATGTACGCCCGCTCTGCGACAAGCTGACGTGATCTTTCCTTCATTAGAGTGCCAGCGTGTTCCTGTTGAAATAGGACGTCACGCCTCGCTTGCAATAAGAGGAATAACTGCAAAAGAAAAAAAGACATCGTAACAGCAGCTAGATGTTCTCACCGTTTTTGTTTGTTTGTTTGGTTGGTTGGTTGGTCGGGTTTTTGTTTGACTGCGTATCCTCCTTTTTGTCTAAAGAGCCAGGCTGACCGTGATTTAAAAAAAAAAAAAAAAAAAAAAGTGAATGAATGAGGGCGGAAGAAGGTGTGGCAGAGTGGGAGAGCGGGGTCTAGTAGGGAGCCCCCTTACCGTGAGAGCAGTGGAAACAGAGGTGGAAGAAATTCCACTGAGAGTGGGGGCGGAGGGAGGCACCCAGAACTCCATTTCAGCTTGAGAGAAGACTAGATGGGGACATCAGAAAGAAAGGGCTGCGAGTGAGAGTAGCCCGTCCACAACCCCCCTCCTTACCCTGAGACGGAAGAAATTACAGTTAAGCGTGAGAGTAAGGGGGAGGAGGGGGCGGGGGAGGGGGGCGGGGGGGCACAAAAAACCCCCACTTACCTTAAGGGAAGAGTAAACTGGGGTAGAAAAAAAAGTTTTGTGCTGATTGTAAGAATAGGGGATATATAATCTTACACGCTATTTATTCTGACATTGGAGAAGATAGGAGAGGAAGACGGAAGGTCTTCGTGCAAAAACTGAGAGAGCATCAAGAGCCCCACTTACATTTAGAAAAGAGCAGGTTTGCAGCGGAAGAACGTAGTTTTAGAGTAAGTGTCTACTACCAACCCTGCAGGCGTTGACGGGAAGAATGAGAAGAATAGCTAAGAACGGAGGGAAGGGGGTGGGGGGTGGGGGGGGGGGGGCGGGGTACATCGAGAAGCTCACTAACCTTGATAAAAGAATTAGAGGGGGTGGAAGAGGGTAGGGATGAGATTGGGAGCGCGGAGAGCACTGAGCAGGGCACTGACGTACCTTGATAGAAGAGCAGGTAGGGCCGGAAGAAGCTCTGGTTTGATCGCCATCTGGTGGCCGGTGAGGGGGTTGAGGACGAAGACGTTGTTGATCTGCGAATGCCCGAAGCGGAAGGCCGCCGTCTGAAAGGAGTTGATGATGATGCTGGGATCCAGGCTGGAGTTGTACCTGCCCACAGGCAACGACCGGAAATTGGCGCCAGGTACTGGACCCGACGTTTGTTTCCTCCCGTTTAAAAAAAAAAAAAATTATTCAGTTCATCAAAAACGGATGTGGTTACCTTACTTACTTACTGGCTGCCTTATTTCTCACTTATTTACCAAGTTTAACTGACTTATCATCTGTTTGTTTCCTTTTCTGTCGTAGTAACGTTTATAGGGTAAATGCATTATCTTGTCATCGGAGTACAGAACCTCTTGATATCAACATGAGGGAGTGTCCGTTTGTTCCCGTTAACTTCACCGTTAGTTGTCTTCCGCAGAAAACTGACCCCATCATTTTACAGTTCAAAGGTCGTCCACCGCTAGTCCACCTGGACACACAGTGCGGTTCATAGGCTGCACACCAAAATTAACACGCCAAGGCTTTGCTTAAGGAATGGAGCATTTATAGACTGGAGCAATTAGATTGTTGTGAGAATTTTTTTTTATTGTGTCTGAAAGTTGATTCTCCTCATTTTCTTTCACAGGACCATCAAGGTACAAGCCGGGTGGTTCCCAAAGCAGAGAGATCAAAATCAAAGGAATGGTGTCATGTGGGGGTTACCAGCTGGCGTAGGGATAGGGACACAGGAGAGTGCAACGTGAAATGTGATGTCGACTAAGGGTAAGGTGATGTATTTGAAGATTGTTTGTGATTTCATCGGTGAAAATTCCCCCCAAAATTAGGGAAACAATTGGTGGGGGAGTTGTTCTTTTGATCAATTATCAGTTTAACATGAAATGCTGGCTCAAACTTAAGGTAGGCCTCAAAATGCTTACATGGATTATTTAGTGTTTTAGTGCAAAATCCAAATTGTGGAGTGTGACCTACGCAGAGTATGGGGACGAGTTCTTTCCCTTGTGAACAGATCGTGAGAGGATTATGGTATCTGCATTATCGGTACAACAATAACGTTTTGTCTGCTGATTTTTGTTGTTGTTGTTGTTGTTCTGGAATTTCTCTAATTTTAAAATGATTCCTGAAATCCCAAATTTAGAGAGAGAGAGAGAGAGAGAGAGAGAGAGAGAGAGGGGGGGGGGGGGGGGGGCGTTGGGGGAAAGGGGGGTGTCAAAAATTCAATTTCGTCGTATGTAAGTGCGTTCTTTTGGAAAGTTTGTTTTGAAAAAAGGGAAGAGAAGGTGGCGTAGAGAACAAAACCCAAATGACGCCATGTGGATGCCGGCACTTGCAAGTATGGACAATGCGTTTTCTTGATAAACCCCATATTTGTGTGTCTGAAATATCAAGGCGGACTGTCCCCTTCCCCCCCCCCCCCCCCCCCCCCCCCCCCCCCCCCCCCCCCCCCCACCCCCACCCCCCCCCCCCCCCCCCCCCCCCCCCCCCCCCCCCCCCCTCCCCCCCCCCACCTTCCTTTTCACTCCACGCACTCCCTCCCTCCCCAGGTTCCCGAATGTTGACTCCAGACGGTTGGCCGCCATGTAAGACACCTGATGGCCGCCATCTGTCCTATCGGAGAAGGCCGCCATCTGTCCTATCGGAGAAGGCCGCCATCTGTCCTATCGGAGAAGGCCGCCATCTGTCCTGTCGGAGAAGGCCAGCGATCTGTCCTGTCGGAGAAGGCCGCCATCTGTCCCTATTGGAGAAGGCCGCCATCTGTCCTATCGGAGAAGGCCAGCCATCTGTCCTATCGGAGAAGGCCAGCCATCTGTCCTATCGGAGAAGGCCACCATCTGTCCTATCGGAGAAGGCCACCATCTGTCCTATCGGAGAAGGTCGCCATCTGTCCTATCGGAGAAGGTCGCCATCTGTCCTATCGGAGAAGCTAGACCTTCCAGAAGGGGGATGTGTCGTCTGTGCATCACACCCCGACTTGAAGGGTGAGATCCGCCAACATGAACAAACGAATCACAAGACAAAACACCACGCGTTTCGACCTCTTAGGTCTTCTTCAGGCAAGATCAACAACACTCAGGACAACGAAGATGAAGAACAAGCAATCACTTACTTTCGTCGAATTCTTACGTCGGAGGCGGGAGAAAGGCTATCTCTAAGTCTGTGGTACTTACCCCCCCCCCCCCCCCCCCCCACCCCCCCCCCCCCCCCCCCCCCCCCCCCCCACTCCCCCTCCTTTCATCCCTATCCTGTACTTCCCCCACCACCCCTCCCTTCCCTCCACGCCCACAGGCACGCACCTGGCCGGCTTTCTCAGGCCGAAGAACTTCATCATCCTCTTGCCCAGCACCTCCGGCAGGTACTCCCTGTACACCAGGTTCTGGGTCTCGGCGATGAGCAGGGCGCGGGCCTCCTGATACAGCTGCTCGTCCTCCCAGCCCGGGTGAAGGCCGTGCAGGGTCTCCGCCAGCCGGTTGTGTTCCAGGTGGAAGATGAGGTGGGTGGCCGTCAGGCGGGAAAGAAGACGCTGAGCCTGTTGTTGTCGCCTGGACGAGAAAGAGAACATTCCGAGGAGGTGATTGTGTTCGCTGGTTGTTGGTGTTGTTGGTTGTTGCTGTTGCTGTTGCTGTTGCTGTTGTTGTTGTTGCTGTGGTTGTGGTTGTGGTTGTTGCTGTTGTTATTGTTGTTGTTGTTGTTATTATTTATTGTTGTTGTTGTTATTGTTGCTGTTGCTGTTGTTGTGCTGTTGTTGTTGTGTTTGTTGTTGCTGCTGCTGTTGTTGTTGTTGTGTTGTTGCTGCTGCTGCTGTTGTTGCTGCTGCTGTTGTTGTTGTTGTTTTTTATTGTTGTCGCTGTTGTTGTTATTATTGTTATTGTTGTTGTTGTTTTCATTAATGCATGCCTTCACATCACTGTACAAGGACATAGGTTTTGCGTTTCATCCGAAGGACGTCGAAGGGATGGTTGGAGTCTGAGTCAATGATTCCCGAGAGAGAACCCCAACGGATGAGACTTTCAGTTAGGGATCTTGGGAAATTGTTTTTATCTACAAAACCTCTCAGGTCTCAAAGACATATTACGAGAAATGAGGCCAGAAAAATAGCCCTCAGATTGAAAGATCGTGTTAAAAAAAAAAAAAAAAAAAAGTGTGTGTGTGTGTGTGTGTGTGTGTGGTGTGTGTGTGTGTGGTGTGTGTGTGTGTGTGTGTGTGTGTGTGTGTGTGCACCAAAAAGTAATACGAGTTGGAATTTGAATGCGAAGAAGACGATAAGAAGGGGGGGGGGGGGGGGGGGGGCAAACCATTGGTCGAATAAGAGTGGGGGGGGGGGGGGGGGGGGGGGGGGGGGGGGGGGGGGGGGGGGGACTCTGTTGCAAGGTGCTAGAGCAAACAATGATAATTTTAGTAATTGATTCATGAAAGGAAAATGGAAAAAGCTGATAACGATAATACTCATGAAAAGGAGAAAGACCATCATCTTCTTGATATTAGTGATTCCAAAATCAGGAGAAAAAAACAAAACAAAACAGTTACATGTACCATTTCTATTCACAGAAAATGTGTACCTTTCATTCCAAGCGAAGGGTCATCTCATCTTTTGTTGTTTGTCATTCCAAACTGAACTGTGCATAGCATGTCGTACCAGTCTGCACGTAACGATGTTTACGCTTTTGTTACACCATTCATGAATAAAAGGTCATGCAGAGCCTACTCTTCCTAGTGTTCGTAATGTTTATCTTTATCATAATTACGAAGAGGGAGAACAACCGAAGGAACGGGATCAGGTATGGGTGCCAGAGAACAAAGGAAGACATGTTGTGTTGTTGTTGTTGTCGTTGTCGTACCCTGGCTAAAAGACTCCAGGGATCATCTAAACAGCTGAAGTACTTGAACACTATGGTACAAATGCATCAGCTGGGGATGAGAACATAACGTGTGTGACCGTTTTTGATCACCCCCGCCACATGGGCAGCCATACTCCAACATCGGGAGATTTTTTTAGACTGATAATGTAATACTAGGAGCTTGTCACAACTGAAGACAATCCCCGCATACTATGCAGAGCATAACAACATTCTGATGTAGCCTTGGTGTTCTGGCCTATGCCAGTTGGCCTGACACAGCCTGAAGCCAAGGCGGCCAAAGGAAGACGCGAACCTCTACATCTCCATCAGCATCCTTCCAGCTTCCCCACTGTCCTCAGACGGTGCCCCCCACAATCAGACTGTCCACCCACATCAGGGTCCCCCATTGAAGACTGCACAGCAACTGTCGTCATTGGATCAATGCCCAGCCGACGACGATGACTAGAAAGAAACGAGAGCGGAACACACATAGAGGGACTTCCTGGCCTGTCGCCTTTAAAACTCAACATGTACCCTCTACCTCTCCTCCAAATCTGATCCGCACACGTGGCTATTCTAACAAATGTACACCCGCCCGTTTTTCATATATGATTCAGACGTGATGGCGCCAGCTCTTTTGCAATGCTTGGCTGCGTTTACAGATCAGAAAAAAAAAGAGAGAGAAAAAAAATCCGTATTTGCTTGTTCTCTTCATCACGTAACAGCTAAGTCAATCAACAGCTTCATCGAAGTGCGCAAAGGGAGGAGAGAGCTACGTTTATCTTGCTTGCATGGATGACGAAATGGACTTTATAATCAATGACAAGCAGGAACAGAGACTGATTTGTTTTTTTCTCTGCCAACCTGCGTTTCTTTTAGGTACAGTGAATAAGAACTGCTTGTGTCAGGCGAGGCGATTCCACACACGCCGTCAGCTTGCTGGCGATTGGTCGGGACTTGACGCGGCGTTTCCGCGTGGACTGCGCGTGATGGAGTGACCAGCTGAGTGCTTCCCTGGGTCAGGACTTACCGGCCACTGGGCAGCCGTCCAGAGGTTTGTGGAGGAAAACACTTCTGGGTGTTGTCCTGGGGTAACATGCCGTAATGGTCTGTGCGTAACTTGCCTGCACACACACACACACACACACACACACACACACACGCACACACACACACACACACACACACACACACACACACACACACACACACCACACACACACACACACACACACACACACATACACACACTCAAATGGGCGCGCGCCCGCGCGCGCACACACACACACACACACACACACACACACACACACACACACACACGCACGCACGCACGCAACACACACACACACACACCACACACACACACACACACACACCAAACGCGCGCGCGCATACACACACACACACACACACACACACACACACACACACACACATACGCACACACACACACACACACACACACACACACACACACACACACACACACACACACGCACGCACGCACGCACGCACGCACACACACACATATGCAGCAAGCGCACACGCTCGCACACACACACACACACGCGCACACACACGTATTTGTACAAAGAAAAGCCGAAGGAGCGAACAATTTTTTTTTTAATGATGAAAAATCGAAATGGGCAACTACAGTTATTTCCTTTCTTTCTTTCTTTCTTTCTTTCTCATGATTGTTTTCCTTCTTGCAGTTCTTCGTTATTTCCTTCCTTTATCTCCTTTATTCTTTCTTTCTTCTTTTCTTTGAACATCATTACGATGACGCAGGATAATCCGGTTGTGGCTATGTAGAGGTGGCTCGGAATGAGTTCTGAAGAGAAATTATTCTACAGAAAGGAGACGAGACACCAGTTAAAAAAAAAAATAAAAAAAAGACGTTATAAAGAATATGGACACACGCACTATTATCCATATACATAGGTACTGGGCCACATGCTCGTATGGTGTGGACTATAATTATAACAAAATACTTGGCCGCATTAAACGGAGCTTTCGTTTGGAGAGCTGACAAGAGTGAACTTTTTCGTGGGGTAACGTGTTTTTTTTTTTTTTTTTTTTTTTTTTTTTTTTCCAGCTTGAAACTCTCTCTCTCGCCTCGCAAATAATACATTGGTACATGACTCAGTTGAGGGAAGGATTGGGCGGCGGAAAGAAGTGGTTGAGCCATGCCTTCCACAACGCCGTGCCGTACATATGATGAATGTCTCGCAGGTCATTGTCCCTACGGCTATTATGCGCTCTGGAACATACGACTTTTAACGGGGTGAATACACGGCGAACGCGCTGATACCGATAAAGATACTGATCTACTTCTAGGCAAGAGAAGATAAGGACTGCTCAAACTTCATTTTCATTGTCCTGAATATTGGTTACCTTGCCTGGAAAAAAAAGAAAAGAAAGAAAGAAAAGAAACGTGAGGGGTCGAAACGCTTCGTGTTTTGTCTTGTAATTTGTTTGTTCCTGATGTCCGGCGGATTGGCGGACTCACGAACAATTCTTTGCAAAACGTGTTTTCAGTTTCCGCCTGTAGTCATCTCACTTTGAATCTGACTACTAGCAACTATACTTAATAAAACTTACTACTAGCAATCTATACATAATAAAACTAACTACTAGCAATCTATACTTAATAAAACTTACTACTAGCAATCTATACATAATAAAACTAACTACTAGCAAATCTATACATAATAAAACTTACTACTAGCAATTTTATACATAATAAAACTTACAACTAGCAGTCTATACATAATAAAACTTACTACTAGCAACCATACATAATAAAACTTACTACTAGCAAATCTATACATAATAAAACTTACTACTAGCAATCTATACATAATAAAACTTACTACTAGCAATCTATACATAACAAAACTTACTACTAGAAATCTATACATAATAAAACTTACTACTAGCAATCTATACAAACAAAAACTTACAACTAGCAATCTATACATAATAAAACTTACTACTAGCATCTATACATAATAAAACTTACAATTAGCCATCTATACATAACAAAACTTACTACAAGCAAATATACATAATAAAATATAATAAAACTTACTACTAGCAGTCTATACATAATAAAACTTACAACTAGCAATCTATACATAATAAAACTTACTAGCAGTCTATACAAAACAAAAACTGACTACTAGCAAATTTATACATAATAAAACTTTCTACTAGCAATCTATACATAACAAAAACTTACTACTGGCAATCTATACATAATAACATCCAAGATTAGCACCCAAACACAAGACACCAAATGTGTGAAGAGAAGAAAAAAGTCAATTATGATAAAGAAGTCTGCGAATATGAGACACCCGACTGACATTGGCTATGACCACACAGAGAGAGAGAGAGAGAGAGAGAGAGAGAGAGAGAGAGAGAGAGAGAGAGAGAGAGAGAGAGAGAGAGAGAGAGTGGAGGTGGAGGTGGATGGGAAGGGTAGTGGCGGTGAGAATCAAAGGGTGGTGTGTGTGGGGTGTGTGGGGGGGGGGGGGGGGGGGGGTGGGGGGGGGGGTGGGGGGGGGGGGGGGGGGGTGGGGGGGAGGGGGCAGAAGTGAACGAACCGTTCTGGAAGGTCCGGATGGATCTGGCGAACTTGTCCGTGGACCCGTACACTGGGGACTGGTCGATGACGTGAGTGGCACTGGACAGCTGCTGAGCCACCCCTGATCATCGTCATCGTCATCAACACCATCGTCATCATCATCGTCATCGTCATCATCGTCATCATCATCAACATCATCATCATCGTCGTCATCATCATCATCATCATCATCATCATCTCATCATCATCATCATCATCATCGTCATCATCATCACATCATCATCATCGTCGTCATCATCATCATCATCATCGTCGTCGTCGTCGTCGTCATCGTCATCATCATCATCATCATCATCGTCGTCGTCGTCGTCGTCGTCGTCGTCGTCGTTGAGAGTCGTCGTTATCGTCTTCATCGTCATCACCATTGTTATCATCATCGTCATCGCCATCATCGTCATCGTCGTTGTCATCATCGTTATCATCATAAACGTCGTCGTCATCATCATCATCATCATCATCATCATCATCATCATCATCACCACCACCACCAACACCACCATCACCACCACCACCACCATCATCATCATCATCATTCTCTTAACATCATCATCATTATGTTATCGTCATCATCATTTTGTCATCATCATCATCATTCTATTATCATCAGCATCATTCTGTTATCATCATCATCATCATCATCATCATCATCATCATCATCATCATCATCATCATCATCATCATCATCATCATCATCATTCTGATCGCTACTGAATTCGTCGTTGTTATCATCAAGTCCTCGTCGCAACAGAGCTGAACTACATTGTCATCACTGTTCGTCGTGGCCAGGGTCGTCATCCTGATCATTATCGTCGTCGTTGTTGTTTTTCTATTCGTCAGGATCGTTATCAGTAATGGTCACTGGCACTATCTTGATTCGTTTGACAGCACAGCTGACCATCATTGTCCTCCCCCCCCCCCTCTCCCCCTTCTCTCCCTACCCCTCACCTCTCCACACACACACTTCCCCCCTCTCCCCCTTTCTCCCCCCCCCCCCTCACCTCTCCATACCACACTTCCCCCTCTCCCCCCCCTTTCTCCCCCCCCCCTCACCTCTCCATACACACACTTCCCCCTCTCCCCCTTTCTTTCTCCCCCCCCCCCTCACCTCTCCATACACACACACTTCCCCCCTCCCCCTTTCTCCCCCCCCCCCCCCCCCCCTCACCTCTCCATACACACACTTCCCCCCCCTCCCTCCCCCTTTCCCTTCCCCCTCTCCCCCCCTCCCCTCTCCATACACCACACTCCCCCTCCCCCCCCCCCTTTCTTCCCCCCCCCCCTCACCTCTCCATACACACACTTCCCCCTCTCCCCCTTCTCCCCCCCCCCTCCCCTCTCACCTCTCCATACACACACTTCCCCCCTCTCCCCCTTTCCGCCCCCCCCCCTCACCTCTCCATACACACACTTCCCCCTCTCCCCCTTTCTCCTCCCCCCCCCCTCACCTCTCCATACACACACTCCCCCTCTCCCCCCCCTTTCTCCCCCCCCCCCCTCACCTCTCCATACACACACTTTCCCCCTCTCCCCCTTTCTCCCCCCCCCCCTCACCTCTCCATACACACACTTCCCCCTCTCCCCCCTTTCCTCCCCCCCCCCTCACCTCTCCATACACACACTTCCCCCTCTCTCCCCCTTTCTCCCCCCCCCCCCTCACCTCTCCATACACACACTTCCCCCTCTCCCCCTTCTCCCCCCCCCCCCCCTCACCTCCCATACACCTCTCCCCCTCTCCCCCTTCCTCCCCCCCCCCCTCACCCTCTCCATACACACACTTCCCCCTCTCCCCCTTCTCTCCCCCCCCCCTCACCTCTCCATACACACACTTCCCCCTCTCCCCCTTTCCTCCCCCCCCCCCTCACCTCTCCATACACACACTTCCCCCTCTCCCCCCCCTTTCTCCCCCCCCCCCCTCACCTCTCCATACACACACTTCCCCCTCTCCCCTTTCCCCCCCCCCCCCCCCTCACCTCTCCATACACACACTTCCCCCCCCTCCCTTTCCCCCCCACTTTCTCCCCCCCCCTCACCTCTCCATACACACACTTCCCCCCTCTCCCCCTTTCCCCCGTTTCTCCCCCCCCCCCTCACCTCTCCATACACACACTTCCCCCTCTCCCCCTTTCTCCCCCCCCCCCCCCTCACCTCTCCATACACACACTTCCCCCTCCCCCCCCCCTTCTCTCCCCCCCCCCCCTCACCTCTCCATACACACACTTCCCCCTCTCCCCCTTTCTCCTCCCCCCCCCCTCACCTCTCCATACACACACTTCCCCCTCTTCTCCCTCCTCCCCCCCCCCCCCCTCACCTCTCCATACCACACTTCCCCCTCTCCCCCTTCCTCCCCCCCCCCTCACCTCTCCATACACCACACTTCCCCCCTCTCCCCCCCTCCCTCCCTCCCCCCCCCCCCCCTCACCTCTCCATACACACACTCCCCCTCTCCCCCTTTCTCCCCCCCCCCCCCCTCACTCTCCATCCATACACACCCCCCCCCCTCCCCCCCCCTTTCTCCCCCCCCCCCCTCTCACCTCCTACGCATACACACACTTCCCCCTCTCCCCCTTTCTCCCCCCCCCCCCCTCACCTCTCCATACCCCACCCCCCCTCTCCCCCTCCTCCCCCCCCCCCCCTCACCTCTCCATACACACTTCCCCCTCTCCCCCTTTCTTTCTCCCCCCCCCTCACCTCCCCTCCATACACACCCTCTCCCCCCTCTCCCCCTTTCTTTCTCCCCCCCCCTCACCTCTCCATACACACACTTCCCCCTCTCCCCCTTTCTCCCCCCCCCCCCTCACCTCTCCATACACACACTTCCCCCTCTCCCCCCTTCCTCCCCCCCCCCTCACCTCTCCATACACACTTCCCCCTTCCCCCTCTCCCCTTCCCTCCCCCCCCTCACCTCTCCATACACACACTTCCCCCCTCTCCCCCTTCTCCCCCCCCCCCCTCCCCTCTCCATACACACACTTCCCCCTCTCCCCCTTTCTCTCCCCCCCCCTCACCTCTCCATACACCACTTCCCCCTCTCCCCCCCCCCCCCCCCCCTCACCCTCTCCATACACACACTTCCCCCTCTCCCCCCTTTTCTCCCCCCCCCCCCCTCTCCTCTCCATCACACACTTCCCCTCTCCCCCCCCCTTCTCCCCCCCCCCTCACCTCTCCATACACACACTTCCCCCTCTCCCCCTTTCCTTCCTCCCCCCCCCCTCACCCTCTCCATACACACACTTCCCCCTCTCCCCCTTCTCCTCCCCCCCCCCTCACCTCTCCATACACACACACCCCCCCTCTCCCCCCCTTTCCCCCCCCCCCCTCACCTCTCCATACACACACTTCCCCCTCCCCCCCTTTCTCCCCCCCCCCTCACCTCTCC
>JADBJO010001462.1:280000-292500 GCA_016801955.1 Conus betulinus | reverse complement strand
GACCGCTGCCAGCAAAGAGGACTCAGCGAAAGGTGAATCAGTGGGGAAAGCGAGCGGAAATACGTATCCTCTCCCTCTACATCTCTGTTCCAGCTCTAACGGCACCTACTACTACTATACCTATCGCACCAGGAATACTGCAACACGTTCTATCAGTGCTCTGTCATGTCATGTTATCATAATGATATACGACTGTTAAGCTCCACTGGTACAATGTAAAGCTTCTCACGAATCGCGCTGATGTAGTGGTTAACGTTGGGTGGGAGGCTGTAGGTTCATAGATTTGGAGGCTGTAGGTTCATCAGTGGGGTTTTTTTTCTTCGCTTTCTTTCTTTTTTTCCTTTTGTTGTTTGCTCTGTATTTGTTCCCATCCAGGCTTGACAGTATTCTGGACTCGCACTGTATAAGTGGAACCACACAGTCGAGTTTCATCCTCTTAATTAATCGATGCATTGCTGAGAGTATAGCTTAAATTTCCTGACCAGCACTACAGATGTTTGTATCTTCCAGGGCCTGGCTGACTTACATAATATAAAACGAATGCACGAGTGGAGCGCAGGCCTTTCTTCTCCTGTAGTCTCAGACCAGAATGGAAGTCTGTAGTCACCTTGGTCGTCGCCATAGCCACAGATGTTCATTCACAATGAAAGAAATTTCAACTTCTGTGGCCCCATCACCCTCTGTTGTGGTGGTGCCCCCATTTTCCATGTCCGCTGGACATCCATGCCCCCGATGGGTTCATGTCAAGGTGGAAGGCATCTGCACGTTCATCAGCAATTGTCGTTAGACTGACGTAGCGACGCGCTCCGTTCTGAATCGGCCGATGTTGGCCGACGCATTTGGTTGATTTCCTTGAAAAGACGTTTTCTTTTTCTTTTCGGGTCAAAGGTTATGTGCTACCAGGATGAAGATGAGAACAAGCTGTTTGAAGACTCCATCATTAAAGGGAGAGCAGCTGTCCGCTGAACCTAGCTCATGTTTTTGGTTTTTTTTTTTTGTTGAATGTTGCACATGAATGTTGGTGCCGGAACCCGGGAAATTAACGGGACAAAAAAAAAAACACACAAAAAACCCCTGGAAGAGTCAGGTCTTGTTGTTCGGTTAGGTCCAACGACAGTATTTCGTGGTGGAACCTTTCCGTCTGTGGTGAAACATGAGAATTTGGAGCAACGGATGAAAAAAAAAAATTGAACTACTGGTCGTGGATGGTTCTCACGTTCGTGCCGTAAGTTGAAAGACCTCTGCAAAAAATGAGTCAGGGTATCCTCAGACACTAAAGTGAAGCTTTTGCAAAGCAACAAGTTGAATGAGAGATGAAGACGACTAGATGAAGCTCAGACAGCAGTGGAGCATCTCATTGAAGACCAAGATTTAGAAGCGGACACCGAAGCAGCCGGTGTGTTGAGAGATAAAGCCAGAGCTGTTCGGCTCAACGCAGTGAAGACGTACTGTTCCACCTCTCTCAAAGAACAACGCGAGAACTGGGCCCAGTTCACCGGACAGTATGAGTGTGCGGAGGCAAAGTTGGTATTGATGTGAAAGGATGGTCATGTTTCAGGGAACAGTTCGAAGCTGTCGTGGACCGCAGTGAGTGGCCAGACATTACAACGTTTTCCTACTTACGGGTGAGGGGTGAGGGTGAAGTGTCGGACTTTCGCTGAATGCTGCTAATTGCAAGGTTACTTGTGATCTCTTGAAGCAGCGCTACGGTCGGCCCGAACGTATCACGCTCAATGACGGGGAGGGGGGAAGGGGGGGGGGGGGGTGGGTGGGGGGGGGGGTGGGGGGGGGGGGGGGGGGAGGGGGGGGACTCATTCACGCTGACCTCAGGACTAGACAGAGATTGTGGTCAGTAGGTCACTTTGATATGCTGGGGGAGGGGGGACTCATTCACGCTGACCTCAGGACTAGACAGAGATTGTGGTCAGTAGGTCACTTTGATATGCTGCGTGTATTACGGAACGAACACCACTGAATGCGAATCATGGGTGATCCAGTCGCAGCGCGTCGACTCCTCTGCAAAGGTGCCTCGTGGCGATGTGATACTGCTCCCTATGGAGTTCCGATGCTGTGGATGGGACAGGACGAGCTTGGGTGTGGCTGTGTAGGGAGGAAGAGACAGAATGAGCAGCCTTGGTTGGGGGGGGGGGGGGGGGGGGGGGGGAGGGGGGGTAATGTGGACAGGGGGTGTACAAAATGTGAAACAGTGACAAAAGAAAAAAAGTCAAAAGTTTGTAAGAAGTGAATAGAACGCTTAAACGGATGTCTATGTTCCAGTTTGCTGTTAAATGTAAAAGCGAAGTCACACACATGCGCGCGTGCACACACTCACACGCACACGCACACGCACGCGCGTGCACGCACACGCACACGCACACACACACACACACACACACACAAAGACAGACAGACAGACTGACAGCCAGCCAGCCAGCCATTACTGAGAGACAGAGAGGAGTGGGCTGAACAGAGAGAGAGAGAGAGAGAGAGAGAGAGAGAGAGAGAGAGAGAGAGAGAGAGAGAGAGAGAGTCAAACCAAACAACAAACGAACGTTCCAGATTAATCTCCAGTAAACCTGACCCGCCAAAATAGGGGTCAAGGCCAGGTCATGAGAGAAGTACTGTCCGAACTGCATGAAGTTCTGGTTGTGCACGGGGTGAAGGTCGCGAGGTCGCTCGACCTCCACAGAGGGCAGGCAGGTCAAGGTCACTTTCCTGGCTGAGGGCAGCAGCTCTGTGTTGTTGGTGCCATGGGCGTACAGCCGAGGAATCAGCTTGCCTGTTACACAGGGCAACAGTCACGTCGCTGTGGTAGTTGTCTCGTTGTTTGTGGTAATGGGGATGGGCATAGGTGTGATGATATAATAACAGTAGTAATAGTGTGGTAATCGTCTTCGTTGTTGTTGTTGTTGTTGTTGTTGTTGTTGTTGTCGTCGTCGTTTTTTTTTTGTTGTTGCTGCTGCTGCGGCTAAATGCTATTCTATTTCGGTTATTTGCTTCATGCAACAGCTCATAGCAGCAGTAATAAACTGAGCAAAAGACACACACACACACACACACACACACACACACACACACACACACACACACACACACACACACACAGTGAAGTCGCTCTCTCGCAGCAGTGAACGGTTCGGTCCATTGACATAAAGAACCAGCCAATGGACTAAGCCAGCAACAGGCGAATCTTCATCACTGAAGAAAGTCATTTGCTCAAGAATAGAAGGACGACCCAACCAGCCGATCTACCGAACTTTCCCAGCCAGAAAGAGGTGGCACACGACGTTCAACGGAGCGATTCATTGGCTCCACAATAGAGGGACCAGCCAAGCTACCGACCAACCTACCAAGCCAGCAAGAGGTCAGTGCAGTAATCAGTTCGCTCCACAAAAGAAGGATCAACCAATCTACCAACCTACCAACCTTCAAAGCCAGAAAGAGGCGAACACATCAACAGCGTAGTGAAGTGTACGTTCCATAGCAGGAGGACCGGCTTCACCGCCATCTTCTCACCCAGCAATAACTGAACCTTCCATCAATAGAATGAGTAGTTTGTTCCATGATAGACTGATCAGCCAATCCACTTACCTATCAACCCAGGAACAGGTGAACTCACCATTAGTCGAGTGATTCATTTGTTCCGTAACAGACAGACCAGCCGACGTGCCAGCCCACCAAGTCAGCAAGAGGTGAACTACCGTCAGCGCGGTGTTCAGTTAGCTCCACAATGGAGACACCCAGTCACCCAACCAGCCTGCTAAGCCGGTAAAGCTCTTGTCACACTATGCGAAGTTTTCGCTCAGAAGCAAGGGAAAGTGGGTGTCGTTCTTGCACTCGCTGGTTCTCTCGCCTCGCCCGTTTGAATGAACACCAAGCAAGTCCGCAGGAAAGCAGTTCGCAGATCGGCTGATGGGAGGACTTGGATGCAGAAGGCATTACTCACTCCGGCGATGCACGACATATTGTTCGCTGAATGCGCTTCGAGGCGCTCTGACAAAGAAAAAAAATTGAATGGAGAGTACTACATTACGAGAAGAATCACATTTGATGCAGGATCTGAAAGCAAGGACGTATCATCGATTTTGATGAAGAAGAAGACACACACACACACACACACACACACACACACACACACACACGCACACACGTACATTGTGTCAAAAGGGGATAGTGGGTTGCAGACTACATGTGTACATGACATTCACCTGTGTTCGGACTGGCTAATCACCTTCGCTGTTAGAACGCCTCGACTGAAAAATTGACCACGTCCAACTCTTCTCCAAACTGGACGAGTGTTTCGCTCCTGCGCTAGCTTACTAAGATGGTATCACTCTCGTTCGTAGGTGAGATTAACGTCCTAGTAGCCGGAGGCCCTTTAGGACAAGGTACACTCGCAGACAGGGGTCTACATATTCTGTGGAAACTGTTGTCGCTGGCAGAAGCGGGTGAGTTCCGTGTGGGGGCCATCGTGTTTCTCTCTCTTTTGAGCTCTAGTTACTTTTGAACTTCAGTTCAAATTCGGCTGTTGGTCGGCCGACGATGGGCGTCGGTGTATTTGGCCTCTTTTCCCCGAACAAAAGGCTGTCTTCAGGGCCACCAGGCGGCCTTCTTCGTGCTCGGGTGGCGATGGTCCTGTGCCGCGTGAGGCCACCTCAAGGAGGGAGCAGGACGAAAGTCGCTGGAGCGCTGCGCGAGTCCCTGTACGAGCCATGTAGACTACGGTCGAGACGGCAATTTCTCAGCCCATCCCCATAAGGAGTGCCCCCATGTCTGCCTGGCTCAGAGCACGGTATCCCAGGCCACGGTAATCATAGTCAGGCAGCGCTCCATCGCCGATCGCCCCACATCTCCAGGAGCCGTCCCCCGGCGACACAGGCTAGACCCGCCGTCACCCATATGGCTGGAAGGATCGCTACGCCGCCCCCTGACACTGACCTCTCGTCGGACGAGCGTAAAGTTGCGATCACACTTGAGAGAGAGAGAGACTCGCCCAGTGTGACACAGGCTTAACATGTGAACTCACCGTCAGTGTAGACGTTGGGTAGGTCCCTGACGAAGGGATAGAAGGCGGACCCCCAGTGGGGATTGTCCAGGTTGTTACATTTGCCGTCAATGGTGTAGAACCGGGTTCGGTTGCATTCCCTGTAAGGACAGGGGAAAGTGCAGGAGTGGAAACACACACACACACACACACACACACACACACACACACACACACACACACACACACACACACACACACACACACACACACACACACACACACACACACACACACACACACTACACACACACACACACACACACACACACAACACACACACACACACACACACACACACACACACACACACACAGACAGAGGTGAAACGAAACAGTCCACTCACTCTAAGGTACTTACTACACGACCACTCTTCATTCCAGCTCTTTCATTCACACTCCCCCCCCCCCCCCCCCCCCCCCCCCCCTCCCCCTTCCTTTCCCCCATTCTCTGGTCCCATCCACGCTATCATCTCCATCTTTACAGTGCCCCCTGCCCTCACCCCTCTCCCCTCCCTTACCCCCCCCCCCCCCCCCCCCCCCCCGCCCCCCGGTCCCAAACAGACTCCGACTCAGACAAACCGGACTCTCAGACTTTTACTTTCATTGTCACGAGAACCTTTAAAGAGTCTATAGACACAGCATGGTACAACGAGAAATCTCTGATATGAGAGGAAATAGTATGAAAGAGTGTTCAGTTCAGTTCACTTAAAAGGTTATTTAAAACGGGTGTTCATCATGGTTGATACAGTGTGCGGGCAATGCAGTCCCGGAGGACGATGCTTGATGCGCCAAGTGAGATTTCTCCAAGGGTTGTGAACAGCGTCTGGTGTGTTCATGGTTGATATGGGACAATAACAAAAAGGCAACAGAGATCACTGAGAATGCCAGACATACTGCCGTATATCTTGGGCAGGAAGGCAATTCGTGTGACTTTCCTAGCGGAATTTCTGCTATGTATACAGCTTTCCAACAAAAAATGAAGTATAACACTTACACCTGGATGTGTTCTGAAATTTCTGGTGTGTATACAGTTTTCCAACAAAATGAAGTTTTACTTACACCTGGGATGTACGCTGAAGAAGTTTCTGCATTTTCCCCAACAAATCAAGTATTATACTTACACCTGGATGTATTCTGAAATTTATGCTATGGGCACAGTTTTACAACAAAATGAAGTATTGTATTTACACCTGGATGTATTCTGAAATTTCTGCTATGTGTACAGTTTTCTAACCAATGAAGCATTATACTTACACCCGAATGTATTCTGAAATTTCTGCTATGTATACAGTTTTCCAACAAATGAAGTATTATACTTACACCCCAATGTATTCTGAAATTTCTGCTATGTATACATTTTTCCAACAAATGAAGTATTATACTTACACCCCAAATGTATTCTGAAATTTCTGTTATGTGTACAGTTTTCCAACCAAATAAGTGTTATACTTACACCTGGATGAATTCTGAAATTTCTGCTATGTGTACAGTTTTCTAACCAATGAAGCATTATACTTACACCTGGATGTATTCTGAAATTTCTGCTGTGTGCGCAGTTTTCTAACCAATGAAGTATACCGACACCTGAACGTATTCTGAAATTTCTGCTGTGTGTGCAGTTTTCCAACCAATACAGTATTACATATACACCTGGACGTATTCTGAAATTTCTGCTATGTGTGCAGTTTTCCAAGCAATGAAGTATCGTACTTACACCTGGATGTATTCTTTGTACACGGCCAGTTCCGCCACAGACTCCTTTACATCCAGGGCAGACGTGGAGCTGCCGTCAGTTTCTGCGTTACTGGCGCTGATGGCCTCTGTGACAGTACCGCAATGCAACAGGTACCACTGGCGTGCCTTGACGCACTCCACGTTAGTACAGTTCGCTTATGATACTCACAGTCGAATCAAACCGTGCGGTACGTAGTAACCGTGGTTATTCACGTCACTAATTGTTACTTGTGCTACTGCTACTACTGATAGTGCTGCTGCTGCTGCTACTATTACTATTGGTACTATACTGCTTCTATTACTGATATTATCACAATCACTATTTTCACTATGAGCACTTGAACGGTTGTCGCTACTGCTACTGGTACTGTGCGCCAAAAACACAAGTAAACACACACCAAAAAAATGCAACGTAACCTTATTCAATCTACAGTGACAAACAAACTGATTGAATGATAGCGATGAAAATATTTGGCAAAACAACAACAACAATAGTAACAGTGATAACTTGCAGTAATCTTTTTCATCATCATCATCATCATCATCATCATCATCATCATCATCATCATATTTCTACCACCATTCCCACCAACATCATCACCACCATCGTCACTATTACAATTACTATGAATACTACTACTGCTGTTGTTGTTGCTGCTGCTATTACTACTACTACTACTACTACTACTACTACTACTACTACTACTACTACTACTACTACTACAACTACTACTGATGATGATGATGATGATGATGATGATGATGATCATGACGATGATAATGATGTAATAGATATGAAATGATGATGATAATAGTGATGATGATGATCGTGGTTGGTGATGGTGATGCTGGTGATAATAAAATTTATGATTATCATGGGGGAAAAATTGATAACACCACCACCAATAAAAATGATGATGATGATGATGATGATGATGATGATGATGATGATGATAGAAGAAAAGAAGCAAAAAAGAAAAAAAAAACATACAGAAGACCGTGAAGATGACGACTGATGAAGAAGGGGAGAGGTAGAAGAGATGGACAGAGGGAATGAATAATCTACAATGACTATTGAGAGCGGACATCAGTTATATAACTAAGACACGATACAGATTTGTTTTTCTTTCTTTCTTTCTTTCCTTTTTTTTTTCTTTTACCGAATAACAAGAAGAATAAAAAGAACAACAACGATGATGAAAACGATGATGATGATGATGATGATGATGATGATGATGATGATGATGATGGGTGATAGTAATGATAATGATGGGTGATAGTAATGATAATGATGATGATGATGTGGATCTTATCATCATGATCATGATCATCATGATCATGATCATCATTATTATGATTATTTTTATCATTACATTATCATCGTTACCATCATCAATTTTATTATTCTAATTATTATCATTATCATAAAATATTGATAATCATGATTAAAATGTAGCGACATCAATGATCATAACAAAAGGATTTTTTTTAATGTGTTCTGTCTCTACAGAGTTAAGACAGTTTACAAAGATGAAAAAGATCCAGTAAGCGCGCAGCGCGCGCGCGCGCGCTAGCACACACACACACACACACACACACACACACACACACACACACATACACGCACGCACGCACGCACACACACACACACACACACACACACACACACACACACAATACGGTCCCCACATCCCACACCTCCTCCTCCCGATCCCCCCCCCCCCCCCCCCCCCCCCCCCACCGCGCACGCGCACACACACACACACCCCGGGTTCCCCCCCCCCCCACCCCCACCCCCGCCGCGCACACACACACACACACGAGTGCGCACGCGCCATGACTATAAAAAAGACCTGCTGCTTTGGACAGAGTTGACTGCCAAGAGCAGAACAGAGGCTGTTTCCCACCAACCAACCAGACAGACAGTAGTTTGGACACGGTGGACAAGACACGCCAACAAAACTGTATTGGAAGACCAGCGGGTCTGAGCAAGAAAAGACAAGCTTCCCCCCGGAACCAGGGCTACAGGGGGACCCACGTGATCAACGGAAAAATGAAGAAACTGAGATCGAGGGCAGACCTGTTACCGGACATGACGAACACCTCCACTTCAAGATTTTTTTTTGTGTGTGTGTGTTTTTTTTTGTTTTTAAATCATGGACATTTTTCTCTTTGTATTAGATGTGCGTCCCAGGTGACTACTCTTCCACTTAAATGTTATTTCCTAGGAACGTTGTTTCTACTTGTTTTAGATGAACTTCCCCGTAGACATCCACTCCACCTAAAGATTTTTTTTTTCAGGGACATTTTTCTCTTCGTATAAGATTTGCTTCCCAATCAATATCACTCCACTTAAAGACTTGTTTTTTTTTTCACGGATATTTTCCTCTTTTGTCGCTTTTTTTTTCTAGTGAACACCTCCACTTAAACGACTTTTTCAGGAACCTTTAAAAAAAAAATTAGATTTACTTCCCAATGAACACCCCTCCACTGAAAGACTTCTACCCCCCCGGACATTTTTCTCTTCATATTAGATTTACTTTCCGGTGAACGACCTTCGATTTGAAGGCTTTTTTTTTCAGAAATATTTTCTCTTTGTATTAGATTCACTTTCCAGTGGACAACTCCGATTAACACTTTTTTTTTTCCTGGGACATTTTTCTCCTTGTACCATATTTATCTTCTTACAGAGACTCCCTCCATTTCTGAACTTGTTTCACAGGAACGTTAACTCTTGGTACAAGGTTCACCTTCTAACAGATACTCCCACCATTTACAAAGTTGTTTGCGGAACATTTTTCTCTGTGTACTAGGTTTACTTTCTATTGAACACCTCTTTGTGAAGACTTTTTCTCGAATATTTTTTTTTTTTCGTTATACTAGAGTTACTTCCCCTGCCTTGCTTCATCCGGGCCACTGTGCTCTTTGGCTGATCAAGATTTACGTGTCAGTAAACACTCGCCCTCTTGACGTGTTTTTTTGTTGTTTTTTTTTTTTAATATTATTTTCTTTTTGTTTGTACTATATTTACCCCCCAAACAAAGATAATTCTATTATAAACGCGGTGTTTTTTTTTTTTTTCTGGATTTTCTTTCGTGTTGTCTACAGTACACATATTTCCCACTAAGACTTACATCCCTTGAAGACTTTTTTTTTTTTTTTTTTGTATCGGATTTGCCTCTCAATGAAAACGCTCTTCATTTGGATACCCGAATTACAATGATTTCTGGAGGCACTTATCGATAAATTCAACTACAACAAATACGTAAGTAAGTAAAAACAGCTGGAATTGAATAACAAGTATTTACCAGCTTAAAATTGTTCGACTGATTGGTCAAAATGAAAAAAAAAACTAACAAAATAAAGTACAAACCGTGAAGGAAAACAACAATACATACAAAACAAACCAAACATACAAACAAAAGAGAAAAAAAAGGCAGAGGAAAAAAAGACCAAAGCAAATAGAATGGGACGAAAAGCAAAACCCAGCAACCAAACAAGTAAAGAGATAAGTAGATAAATATCAGAATTAATTAAAAAAGAAAAAAAGAAAAGAAACAAAACAGAAAAGAAAAAAAAAAAGAAGAAAAGGAAAAAATAATCTATGCGTTGGGACCACCCCAAAAATGTCAATTCAAAAAAAAAATCTTACCTTTGCGCTCTGAAACGAAATAAGAAAATACAGTTGAACAAAGCAACGCAGCTGTTCAGAGAGGGATGGACCAGAGACCATAGGGGCAACACAATGCACTTACAAGCCTTTAACTTAGTTTAAGATGTTGCTGTTGTGTTCGCCTGTGAGTGGCGTGTTCCCTTGACTGAGCGCTGTGTGCCTGTGGCTGTCTTTAACCGTGATGGCAGTGTATGTTTAATGTAATATGGATGGCTTGAATGAGAGAAAGAATGATTACGAGTTTTATATCGTACAAATGACACCCTATTCTCCCTTAACACACGCTCCCTGTATCTGTCTCTCTCTGTCTCTAACCCCGTGTGTGTGTGTGTGTGTGTGTGTGTGTGTGTGTGTGTGTGTGAGAGAGAGAGAGAGAGAGAGAGAGAGAGAGAGAGAGAGAGAGAGAGAGAGAGATTTCAGCTTGTTTCTATCGATGGAAAGAGGAGGATGTTAAACATGACTTTATCTACATTTCTCTCTCTCTCTCTCTCTCTCTCTCTCTCTCTCTCTCTCTCTCTCTCTCTCTCACCCACCCACACACTCTTTCCCAACACTCCCATCCTTATCCCCCACCCACCCACGCACGCGCGCGCGCGCACACACACACACACACACACACACACAGAGGCACACACACACATAGACACTCATATGCATACACACACACACACACACACACACACACACACACACACACACACACATGATGTGAGAGTAATGTATTTGTATGGTAGAAATTGTGTGTGCTTTTAGAAATGGTTTTTTTTTTTTTTTTAGCTTGTGGGTATATGTTGTATTAGTTAGTTTCTTTCTTGTTTATGAGGGCAGGATGAAAAAAAAAAGCTGGAAAGCTTATTCTTAAACCCTCAATAAAGATAATTGTGACTTGACTTGGCTTGACTTCACACACACACACACACACACGCACGCACGCACGCACGCACGCACGCACACACACACACAAACACACACATCTCCATTGACCGTGAGCCACAAGGATCCAATCCTCAAACGACCTCGGCTGTTTCTGGCTCAAATACCGGGCACTGTAACTGCCTGTAACCAAGCCCCGCGCGCGCGTGAAGCTGCGCAGGGTCGAAGTGTGTATTGATCTCAGATATAATGTGTCACCATGCAGCATGAATGTCGCCATTTTGTCTGTTGTTTACGACCCCTTTAAACCCTTCACTGCTAGTCTGTCTGAGTCTCCCGCTTTACTGTGTGCCAGTCGACCTGTCTGTGGTGCATTTCAACGCCGAGTCGTCGCCTCGACATAGTCATCTTTGGTACAGGGTCAGCTCACACACTAAACCAACTGTATCTGGCTGACCAAAGAATTAATTTGAATGATTTAAAAAAAAAATCATACATGAATTAGAATCGCCAGTCTAAGTCACTATAATGTTTTAACAACAATTTTCATGGTGCTAAACTGACAGTCTTGGACAACATGGGGGAACAAAAGGCCTCCCTCAACCAGCTCTGACAGTCGAGACCAAGCCTCAAACATGACCGAGTATATTTAATCTTTAATTCAGAATTTCGAAGAAGCCGCATCCCCGCCAAAGTTTTTTTTTTCTTTTTTTCTTTTTTCTTTTTTTTTTTTTTTAGCAGTGTTTTTTTTTTAGAGAGAGAGAGAGAGAGAGAGAGAGAGAGAGAGAGAGAGAGAGAGAGAGAGAGAGAGAGAGAGAGAGAGAGAGAGAGAGAACAAACGAGCGAACAAACGAACGATCGAATCGAATCTTTTTTAACGAGGGCAAAGAACTAGCACGGTGCAAGCTTTTTTAACATCTTGCCCTCAATGAATTAGCGAGAGAGAGAGAGAGAGAGAGAGAGAGAGAGAGAGAGAGAGAGAGAGAGAGAGAGAGAGAGAGAGAGAGAGAGGGTAACTGAAAACGGAAGTCGTGAGGTAACGCAACGCAAAAACAGCCTCAAGCTCTGGAATATCCTCAGATTCAGTCTCTTTCAGACAATCCCGTGGGGAACTTTAAAGGTTGCTATCATCCAGGAAAAAAAAAAATGTCCTGTCACTAAAAAGAAGATCGTA
>JADBJO010001462.1:267500-275000 GCA_016801955.1 Conus betulinus | reverse complement strand
AAAGAGAGGGGTTAGTTACCGCCAAGAACACAACAAACAAGAGTACAGGACTAGTCTTGTACTCTTGTTTGTCTGTGTCCTTGGCGGTAAGTAAGCCCTCCCTTTTCAAACTTTGCTTCGTTTTCCGCCCTCAGTCATTGTTTTGAAACTTCTTTTTTTTTTTTTGAGAAGTCTCAGAAGATATGGGTGGACACTCGGCGAGAAGTGAATTGTTACAGAAGTCTAGTCTGGTCACGGTACACGCACTAACTAACGTCATGGTTGCTTAGGCCTGAGGTATTAGCTAGCCCTGACAACCCCCCCCCCCCCCCTCCACACGCACACTCTCCCCCTTCTCCTACGACCAGGAGAGTTATCTAAACTAACGTTTTGGCGTCTCAGATGGAGCTGACGCACTGGGATTCAGTAACTGCAGCATGACAATTTCTTATGGCGCTTTGGTTCATTGAGAGATCCCGACTAAAGAAAAAGCCAACGTCATGTATAATTATGATGAGATTAACAGATGGTTGTAGTCCCACAAGGAACCATGTAGGGCTGAGGAAAAGCGTCCCCAGGTGGAGGAGAGAATCACAGGGCTGCTGTCTCGTTATACTTCAGCTTCAGATCGTTGCTTGACTTCACGACATAGCTCGGAGACAAAGTCCTGGGAAGACTGAACAGGATGGCCATAGCATGAAATCAATCTGAGTATCACCTGTATAAATATCACGGTGGCTAGAGAGTGTGTGAATGAATGAAATGTTCCACAGAATTTATAGACAATTGGAACAGTACAGGACAAGCCATATAGTTTACATCCTTGAAGTACCCTGAATTCCAACCGTTTACAAAGAAAAGACTGTTTTCTTTCTGAAAGATAAGAATGAAAACCAGTTGAGAGCTGTGGCTTTCGTTTCTTAATTCCAAAGTTATCTTCTAAACCTGAAAGAAGAATGTCATGGTTTGTTTGTCAAAGGCGGCGGAGGAATCCAAAAGATGGAGAACGGAAGTTTGATTTGATCAAGAGATACCCGGGATCGTCCAAAACGCAGAGAAGAACAGTTTCTGTTCTGTCCCGTAATCCAGTAGAATTATTGATGGACACCCAGAAAACTGACCGATCAGATGAGAGAAGACTTGAAGAAGGATCAATTGATTGAGGAGTTTGAACAGAAATAGAATTTTTGGTGTCTGTGGATTTTCAGGTTGTTTGGATCCATTCTGGATTTTTGATATGGGTTTAACTGTGACACTACGGATGTTTGTTTCGAAAAACGTGAGAGACGTGTTCATGATGTTTGTAACTGGTATTAGCATAAGATCAGTGATCGGAAAAAAGCTTTGACTGTTACAGGGTCAAGTAACAGGCCTTTGAAATGTTTTGCAAGATTGGCTTTAGCACAGCATTTTCAGACACAGGAAGTGGAGTACCGGAGTACCGGAAATACTTACCGAATTTGTAATTCAGGAATGGCTGTGTGGTGACAGGTGTGTGTGTGTGTGTGTGTGTGAATGGCTAATACTTTGATTTTTTTTTTTTAAGGTCAACAAATATGTCGAGAAGTATGGTAACATCAGACACATCAGAAGAGAATTTGTTTTCTCTTTACCAAGAAGCGAAGACATAGCGTGAACCAGCTATTTGCAAGGGTAAGAACTACACAAAAATGTCTTTTTCATATCAGCCATGTGGGTGACCATTTCACTTTGACGTATCATGAATTTATTGACAGGATGTCAATTGCCATGAACACCAACGTTCCTCAAAATGGCGCCGCTGTCTCTTCAACCCACAGGAAGTGGATTGTCGACAGCTTCCGACCAATCAGAGGACGTTACTATTTTTAGAGCGTGAGGAGAAAACATAAAGGCTGAACGTGATTCGGGAATATTTCCTGTTTGACCTTTTGCACTTTCAGATGACAGCACTGTTGTTCATATCGAGGGCAATAGGAAATTCAAACAGAAAGAAGTTCTAGAATTTAAACGTTGTTTTTTCCAGCTCTCTTTTATTTGTCAGTATTATCATATATGTCGCAATTTATGTTCGTCCATTTCTTATAATGTCCTCGCGACCGGGAAGAAATGACAGTGATGTGCATCTGTTGATGGATCTGAACAGGACAGCTCTGTACCACGAGGGGAGATGACTTCCACAGACGTTTTGCTGACACAATGAACCGCATGCTTATCAAAAATGGCAAGGACAATGTTATCAATTTTAAGAGGAATTCAAAGTAAACCCGCCAGTTAAACATAGATGGGTGCCGAATTTGAACAGATAAGTGATTGCTCGTTCTTTATTTTCATTGTCCTGAATATTGCTTATCTTGCCTGAAGAAGACCTAAGAGGTCGTGTTTTGTCTTGTAAACTGTTTGTCCATGTTAGCTGGTGGGTTTACTTTAAATTCCTTTGAAAAAATTTGTTTCAGTTTTCGCCTGCAGTCATCTTACTTTGAAACTGACAATGTTGTTGTTCAGATCACCTCAGAACTCCTTTTCAGCTCATGTGGCTGAGGCACTAAGCTTGGCACTCTCCGCGAGGGAGCTATCTTTCAGCCCTCTTTAGTATGGATTAGGATCACTTGTTTAAAGTAGGAATGTTGAAGACTAGAGCTATGCCGGTCAAGGTTTATCTTCCGTGGCCGCTGCGGCAATCGGATTGGTCAAACTGAAGATCTGAGAATGAGCAAGTATTTCTTTCTCTGGTTGGTTATTTTGAGTTTGGTTTGTGGACCTAAATTATCACGTAGATTGTCTTGCTTTCCCATTTCCTTCGCTCCTGTTTCCCTCTCCGTTTCATCATTTCAAGTTTGGTTTGTAGACCTAGATTAATACGTAGATTGTTTTGCTTTCTGTTTTACTTCGCCTAAGTCTACTTCCCTCCCCCCCCCCTCCTCCTCCTCCCCCCCCCCCCCCCCCCCCCCTCTCCCCCCTCCTCCTCCTTCTACGCCAGGCATGGCTGAACGTGTAATGGTCGTAGATGACCGTGCATCGTCACGATTTGAAGATTCTGAAGACTGAAGATCCGCCACAGACTGATGGGAATTACAGACTGGGTGATATCACTCCAAAAGTGCTCGTGATCAGTCTCGCTAATTGACTAAGTGGACATTGACTTCACTTAACATTTGGGGCTTTTGAAAGGCCAAGTGGCAAAGAATAGGAAACTGACCGGATGAAAGCTCCTGACAAGTACGGGCAGAGTGAAGAAGATAGTCAACATCTTTGTGTAGCATCAGACTGATACCATGGCTGCTTACATGAGTCGGTTCAGTGACTGACTGGCCAAGACGAAATCTTTTCTTACAGGCAGTTCAAACAGATTTCATCAGGTTCAAAGTCTCGCAACTTCATTCAAACAAGGATTTTTAGATGGGTTGTCTCTACAAATCTTTCAAACACACACTTTTTTTTTCTTCTGAGCTGTGATATCTTAGCTAACACAATTCAAGAAGTCGTTATCATCTGTAATCTCATCAACACCATACAAAAAGCGATTTCTGCCGTACCGTGTTTAATACTGTTCAAAGAGGCGTTTTGTGAGAGCAGCGTCTGAAACGGCATTTCAGCGGACCCACTGAAACCTGTCTACACACCATTCAAACAAACGGGTCTACCGTAGTATTGCTAATGCCGTTCGAACTGGTGCTCGTGCAACATCTGTTACAATTTCTACAGGCTCACTTTCAACATTTCTAACATCATTATAACAATTTTGGAAGAAAAATTCTTAGTGAGTTCGCCAAACACAAGGACAAGCAGGTTAGAAGACAAAACACGACGCGCGAACCCTCTTAGGTCTTCTTCAGGCAAGATACCCAACGTTGAAGACAATGAAAACGAAGAACGAGCAGTCACTTATCTTTTCATATTCGGCGCGGGATGGTTCGTTTTCATTGTCCCTGAACGTTGTTTGTTTGTCTTGCCTGAAGAAGACCTACCAGGTCGAAACGCGTCGTGTTTTGTCTAGAAACTTGTTTGCCCTTGTTTTAGGTGGACTCACTGAGAGATATTCTTAAAGTTTGTTTCAGTTTCTGCCTGCTCGTCACTTCCCTTTGAAACTAATATTATTTAACCAGGCCTACTCATTTCACGCATTCAAACGGATGCATTTACAAACATCTCTGGCATTCTTCTTCTTCTTGTTCTTCTTCTTCTTATTCACATAGACGCACCTTCAATGTCGTCAAAGGAGATGGGCGCGCCTGTTTTCAGCACTATTCTGGAACTGGCTTGCAGCCTGGCAGCCAGAGACAACAACCACAACTCCACCGTCAGCAACACCACAACCTTCATCCTCTTCGTCTCCTTCGACACTGTGGGTGTGATAAAGAAAGCTGGACTGAAGATGACGACAGATGGAGTGGGGGGCCACGGATCTGACGTCACAGAGGGCATTCCTGGGGGATTGCCTTCCTCTGCTAGAGATGCCAGGGAGGTGGAGTTGGGGGGCGGGGGTGGGATGGGGGGGGGGGGGGGGGGAAGAGGAAGGGGAAATAAGCCCAGTTTGCTTATAGTTTACCCAGCAGCGCGACAACTCCCGCTCAGGTACCAAGAAGGTTTTGCTTCCACTGTTCGTGTATGTGTGTGTGTGTGTGTGTGTGTGTGTGTGTGTGTGTGTGTGTGTGTGTGTGTGTGTGTGTGTGTGCGTGCGTGTGTTGTGTGTGTGTGTGTGTGTGTGTGTGTGTGTGTGTGTGTGTGTGTGTGTGTGTGTGTGTGTGTGTGTGTGTGTGTGTGTGTGTGTGTGTGCCCGCGTGTGTGTGTGTGCGTGTGTGTGTGTGTGTGTGTGTGTGTGTGTGTGTGTGTGTGTGTGTGTGTGTAAAACACGATTTATCATTGGTGGATTTTTATGCGTATGTAAATCATTCACCTGTGTATGATGTGTGGCCCCAGTTACTTCGGCAGAAGGAAGCGAGGTTTGATGGAATGGGGAGTGGGGGGGGGGGAGGGGGGGGGGGGGCATGCAGGGGTGGAGGGGTGGGGGTGGAAGGGTGGATGGCATGTACACAGAGGCGGCAGTACATCATCGATCTGGTTGTCATGAATCAGGCCTGTGACCCGACGTCTCTGACTACAGCTAACAGGACCTCTGACAGTTTGACTGTGCTGTCGATGCAGTCTGTGTAGCCCGTGTTACTCCGCCGCCCCCCCCCCCCCCCCCCCCCCCCCCCCCCCCTCATTCCCCTACCCCCCATTCCGCTCCCCACCCTTCACCTCCAACCCTCACACCTTCCGTCCCGCCCTCTTCCCCCCCCCCCCCCCCCCCCCCCCCCTTTTTTTTTTTCTTTTTTTTTTTTTTTGTTCGTTTGTTTGTTTTCCTGTCCATTTCTTTGTTAGTCTGTTTGAAATACTCTCTCTCTCTCTCTCTCATCTCTCTCTCTCTCTCTCTCTCTCGCTCATCTCTCTCTCTCTCTCTCTCTGAGTTGACACAAAAGTGAACTTGCTGTCAGCATCTTTTCACAGCGTTCTAGCAGTGCTGCTGATTATTTCATCGTATCGGAAGAATTGTTAATGCATTGCAGTGTGGACATTGGTGATAACTTATACTCCTGGCACCTTCCAGTTGAATTGTTTTGGAACTAAAGTTCACCTGCGATTACTATGCACTGTACGCCATATTTGACACACACAAAAAAAAGGAAGAACTTGTATGGTCAGATGAGTCGGTTCCAAGTTACAAAGCTGAATTAGAATATGAATAGTGTAAGGACTTTTTGGAACAAGTTTACAGAACCTCAGTGTGAATATCGCGACAGTGCTGTGGAGATATTCACCAACGCCATGTATGGGGCTGCAGCTTGTATGGTGAGATTAGTGGGCAGAAATGAGAAAAAAAAAAATCAGTGACTGGTTTGATACTGAATGTAAACATGAAAAGAAGGTTGTGGGAAAAAAGTGTTACAAAAGTTTCCGTAGAGCTAAATCATTAGAACATAAAAACGTACAACAATCGGCGTTTATTAAAGAAAGAAAGGAATACTTTCATATAAAAAAAAAGAAAGAAAAAAAAAATGGGACGAAAAGAAAATCAACGAACTGAAAACGTCAGTCAGTGATCCGAAACGTTTTTGTTCAAAGATAAGGACTATCAAAGCGTAATATATAATGAAATCATCAGCCAACAATGGTACGACCACTTCTTCAAGGTTTTTAACAGTTTTGATACTGTGATCGTAACGACATGGAACCATTTGAGTTATATGAGGAAGACATCACAGAGCCACTATTTAATGATCCTATCACCAAACAAGAAGTTATTAATGATATCACACCCGGAACATGGGGATGACTTGGAACTAGTTGGAAAGAAGAGCCCAGGACAGAGACGCCTGGAGGTCTTTGGTCGGCGGCCTGTACCCCAGGAGGGGTAATGGGCGGTTTTTAAAACACGTGTTTAGCAATATCGCAGTGGATGTTTTCATTTCTTGATGCAAAGAGCAAAATGACTGTGACACTACAAGGATCAGAGTAACATTCTGGTTTCATGAATCTCACTCTAAGGTCATTGAAAGCAGGACAGCACAACAAAAGTGCGTTTGGTTGTCTTTTGCGACATGTCACAAGCGACGTGTCAGTTCACCTTCATTCAAGACTTTGCACCAGTAGCGATGGCCGAGACACCAAATCTTGCACCAGTAGCGATGGCCGAGACACCAAATCTAAACCTACGTGATGTGCTCTTAACATACCTATTCATATCCACTTCAGTGTATGGGATCTTACGTACAAGTTGTTTTAAATAGTCTGCATTGTGCAAATCTACCATCAGCATGCCTCCTGCCAGTCCCGCCCTCTACAATCAGTCACTCTTTGTTTAAAACATGAAAAAAAAACCCAAAAAAAAAACAAACAAAAAAAAAAAAAAAAAAAAAAAAAAAAAAAAAAACGCGAGGGATTTTCGTACCCTGGTTGTCCTGAACAGAAGACAAGCCATATGAATTTCAAACAATGGCGGATATAGGTAACCCATCTCTTTTTACCGTAACAATCCAAATTCATGAACATCTTATAAATTTGGAAAGATATCTTGGTTTCGTCCATTCTACTTATTTTCAGCCAACATTTAATGTATTAAAAATGAATTCAAATAAATCGGACAGTTTCCAAGTCTGCTATAAACGAAGTCATCTGGTGTTCTTGAGAGTGTCAGCATTAAAAGCAAAATCTTTCATAGCGTACAAACGCACATTCTCCATTACAACACTTTTTTCTTAAAAGCCCTACTTTCGTTGTGCTCTATACTGTAAAATCTGCTGCACATAAACGTCAAAAAACTTCGAAAACAACAATGATAACAACAACGACAACAACAACAGAAAACATGCTATAATTATCTTTAGATAGAATATGACGTATCACTGTAACTGCTCTCGTCGCTCTGTTCGCTATGTCTTGACACCTAAAGGTGAGGATTTAATCCGCTTGTGAGATAAATGCCAAGATCTTTGTGCTGCATGCGTCGACTGCAACGAGGTATTTGAGAGAGAGAGAGAGAGAGAGAGAGAGAGAGAGAGA
>JADBJO010001462.1:250000-260000 GCA_016801955.1 Conus betulinus | reverse complement strand
TTTTTGTGTGTGTAGAGAGGTAGAGAGAGAGAGAGAGAGAGAGAGAGAGAGAGAGAGAGAGAGAGAGAGAGAGAGAGAGAGAGAGAGAGAGAGAGAGAGAGAGGAGAGAGAGAGAGAGAGATGAAAGAGAGAATGAGAGCCAGAACAAACAAGGAGGAGTCAAAGTAATGTGTCTGTATGAACACCTGACATCTTCATCATGCTGCAAGGCCAAAGCAGAACGATGGACTTACACATGCCGTGAGATCAGAGACAGGAAAGGAATCGGGTGGTTCCCTTCAGATCAAAGAGACTGACACTGTGACCAGCAGACAGACCTGCCAGGAGCAGAGAGAGAGGCTCGCTTCAGTGGCTGTCTCTACCATGTCTCTTTCTCACAGGTGATGACAGACGATGAGAGAGAGAGAGAGAGAGAGAGAGAGAGAGAGAGAGAGAGAGAGAGAGAGAGAGAGAGAGAGAGAGGAGAGAGAGAGAGAACCAGAGAGAGAGAGAGTACGAGTCCATTTGGTTACGTATGCGTTTCTTAAAACATTATCATAAGAACACTATACTCCAAAAAGGTAGGCAGTTCCCCCACCCCCATCCCCTCCACACTCACATCATCATCATCATCATCATCATCATCATCATCACAATTCTCTCCCCCTCCTCTCTCTCTCTCTCCTCTCTCTCTCTCCTCTCCTCCTCTCTCTCTCCCTCCCTCTCTCCCCTCCCTCTCCCTCTCCCTCCCTCTACACAGACAGACAGACAGACAGACACACACACACACACACACACACACACACACACACACACACACACACAGAGAGAGAGAGAGAGAGAGAGAGAGAGAGAGAGAGAGAGAGAGAGAGAGAGAGAGGAGAGACGAATACATGAGCTTAGAGAAAAATGGACAATCAAGGAGAAAAAAAAAAAAGAAAAAAAAAAAATCACACACACACACACACACACACACACACACACACACACACACACACACACACACACACACACACACACACACACACACACACACACAGATAATTTTTGTTGACAAGTTGAGACCTCAGATATACAATATTCACATAATTGTGTAAAAGCTTGTGACACAACAGCATTCGGATATAATAATTAAGAGTTTATTAAGTCAAGTCAAATCCAGATCAATTACGTCTTTGATGTTTAAGATTCGTTCTAAATGCTCTCAAAACAAAAATTTTGTAAGGATATTATTTGTGTTTGTGGGAGTCAAATTTCTACGAATCATCTGCTTCTGCACTGTCCTGCCATCAAAGCTCAAATGCTCAAAAATGGAGGTACTGCGCTCAACCATCGAAATCCGATAACATTACAGAAAATAGTTAATGACCTTGATCTTCTTAAGTTGTTTTCAGAAACTTTGCATTCTAGTTCTGTTGGTATTTTTCTTGTTGGTAATATTGAGATCATTTGTGTTTGTAGAATCCGAAACTTAAGTATGACACTGATGTTACATTTACTCAAAAAACTCAACACTTAAAAGATTCTCTCACATGCATTTTTTTTTTGTCTAATGTCACTTGAAGGTGAAGAGACGTTAAATAGAGAGAGAGAGAGAGAGAGAGAGAGAGAGAGAGAGAGAGAGAGAGAGAGAGAGAGAGAGAGAGAGAGAGATGTTACATACCTATACTTAGAATATCAACATATTATACTGGCAAGGGTCGTAATCATACAACAACAATGCATCAATAACATCAAACACATTTTGATGATGTGGTTACCATGTCTGAATAAAATAAACAATTCAAGAAACAGTTGTCAATAGCAACAATAAAGCTTATATTTATAAATCAATAATCGTAACACTTATTTATCATCATCATGTGTGTGTGTGTGTGTGTGTGTGTGTGTGTGCGTGCGTGTGTGTGTGTGTGTGTGTGTGTGTGTGTGTGTGTGTGTGTGTGTGTGTATGAGTGTTTGGGTCAAAGTGTCAGTGTGCATGCGTGCGTGCGTGCGTGCGTGCGTGCGTGTGTGTGTGTGTGTGTGTGTGTGTGTGTGTGTGTGTGTGTGTGTGTGTGTGTGTGTGCGTGCGCGCGCGCGTGCGTGCGTACGTGCGTGTGGGGCCTATTGGCCTATAAAATATCAATGAATGGAACAGACTGGGCGTCTTGTACAATTGGAGACGATTAATAATTCGACTTTGTGAGACACTGATACGAATCACAAACTCGAATCTTCCATTTGATCAGAGACGCCCGGCATGAATGTCATTGATTATATTGCTATAATTAGCATTGTGACTAAAGGTCGCCTCCACCACAGCAGACGAAACTGTGGTCATCTCGCTTTTAATGTTTTCACTGCGAGAATTTGACGTCACTACTTGAAATTCAACATGGCGGTGTCTACGGCCCATTGAACGATGTAAGTCAATTGTTAGTCAGCCGTCTCGTTTCTTTAACATCTTACTCTTGTCATCTTAGATCGAGACAGGTTTCAACAGATTATCAGATGGTACCACTACAATTCGATTTCGCATGACGGTTTTGTTTATTTCTCCCCTTCGCAGGTGTCGGTTTGTGGTTTCGCTCCTTTTTCAGATCGTTGAGAGCTTGGCAGACTCAAGAGAGAATGAAAACAGTAGCAAAACTAGCATCCAAACCGGAAGACAGACACAGATCTGTGATGATACTCTTTCACCACATTCATTAGTAGAATTGCATGCTTGTTAAGTTATATTCATGCATATACAGTGCTTCAATTCTGCATTCGGGTCGTATACACTATAGTACAGTGCATATTTCGCGGTCAACTCCGGGACCAACCACCTGCCGACTGATGATACTCGTGTTAACCCGGGATGCTTCACGGTTTATTATACACGCTTTATCTCAACTCAGTTTTAATTAGATCATGCCATTTTTGTTAGATTGGTGTGTGATTCTGATTGAACAAGGTGGATGTGAAACCACAGATTGTTGTGCTGTACAGTTGTTGAAAGTAGAGCAAACCATGCCTTGCTAAGAACAGGTGTGGTTGTTTCCTCTGCTGCCGCTGACCTCATTTGACCACTTGCGGAAACCAGGTGCACGTCAGGGGTAGGAAAGGAACAGTGAGAAGGGGAGGGATTAGAGGGACAACGTGCATTTTATTTTACATCCATTTCACATTAAGATTTCTAAAACAATGGTTGTACAATTTATTTTGTTGACAACTCATGTTGAAGCAAAACCTGAACAGTTTGGCAGATGACAAAACAAAAAGTAAAACATTCTTAGGTGTCCGTTTGGGATGAGACAGAACATCTGTGTACACCAGACAGAGCATCTGTGGTCAGCTGTTCACTATATTGTGTTAAACCTTTGGAAGAGAGGAAAAGATAGGTTGATTGGTTGGTACGATCTTTATTCCCAACGATGATTGATTGAGAATTTTTATGCCCAAGGGTAACACTAACAGACTGTTTTCAAGATTTTCTCCTTACCATTGCATGACCTTGGAAAAAAAAAAAAAACAAGAAAAACAAAATACACAATAAACGTGTTTACACTTAACTAATGCTATTTTTGCTATGAATAGATATTTAATATAGCAGGATCAGTATCAGTTGTCCACACTGAGATAAGAGAGAACACACACAGTATGTGTGACACAGATGCACTATGCACATGCACACACACATCCACACATACACATGCACACACACGTATACACATGCACACACACACAGGAGCACTCACACAAACACAGACATAATCACATATGCACTCACACACATATACACATGTGTATACAAACATGCGCGTGCACACACACACACACACACACACACACACACACACACACACACACACACACACACACACACACACATGAGCACTTGTGAGCGCACTTTTGGAGGTAAAGTGAGAGTGAAAAGAAGATAAGCTCCTTGATAGTGTCATGATAGTGTATTAATGTTTTAAAGTGACTGAGTAAAACGATGACATGCAATGTTGCTTATTGTGTAAACAGTATTGGGGACGGACAAACAGGAAAGTTAACCAGAGGAATATTGTGAAACATGTCTCATGAAACCTTCAGCATTCAATGTAAAATCAGCAAGTTTTGAAAGACCTATTGTTTTTTTTTTAAATGACAACTTGTTTCAGATGAGAAATACTTCTGGTGCAAGTTGCAAAGGTCTTGGTCATACACACATGGATTTGGGGATTCCTTTCAGTTTGTGTCCATGGATGGGAAGATTCCTTTTTCACTTTGTGTCCATGGATGGGGAGATTCCTTTTTTCACTTTGTGTCCATGGATGGGAGATTCCTTTTTTCACTTTGACCATGGATGGGAGATCCTTTTTTTCATGGTGACCATGGGGGAGATTCCTTTTTTCACTTTGTGTCCATGGCTGGGGAGATTCCTTTTTTTCACTTTGTGTCCATGGATGGGGAGATTCCTTTTTTCACTTTGTGTCCATGGCTGGGGAGATTCCTTTTTCATTTTGTGTCCATGGATGGGGAGATTCATTTCACTTTGTGTCAACGGATTTGGAGATTCCTTTCACTTTGTGTCAACGGATTTTGGAGATTCCTTTCACTGATGTCAGTGGATTGAGAGATTCCTCTCAATAGTCTCATTTTGTGTTCTCATCTAGAATCAGAGTAATACTTTAAGATCTTTACTTTATGTAGATCCCTTGAAAAGTATTCCAGTGAGTTCTTCTCAGTGGTCAATGCAGATGATATAATCCACTTCATTTAGTTTCCTGATAGTATGATAGTATTTATTGACATTTATATGGTACACTGAAGTGTCAAAAGACCCTCTGAATCAAGATTCCTTTCCTTCAGTGAATTGTCTTCTTATGGGAGATTTTTTCATGTGTCCAGTTTATATACTGTAATATATGCCTCCCAGTAAAGACCCCCTATCTTTAAAAGTCATCTTTTTTATTGTTTTTTTACTGTATTTACTTGATGCGCTCTTTTTTTTTTTTTTTTTTTTTTTTAGCTGTCACAACCTCTGTGCCACCTTAGAGGCAGTGCACCCCACGCCGCTCATTCCGACACCCCGTCCACAGCTACAGCCCAGTCGGGACCTGCCGCAGCCCCAGCACCAGCAATCCACAGGGAGCAGTCAATATCAAGTCATCAGAAGGCAACCCACCAGAGGAGACACTGCACTGCTGCCGAGTCACTTTGGTGGTGTTCAGTGGCGCCTGTTCTGATCTAACATATGCAGGACACCAGCTACTGAACCCTCCTACTGACGACAATAATTGCTTAGTCGCGGAGCCGGCGTGAGTAAGCTCTCCCCCCCGAAGGGTGATGCGCTCTCTTTCATCCTGGAAAAAAAAAAAAAACTGTGTTCATATTATCAGTTTCAGCATGCCTCTCCATGATCATGTTGAGTTCATGTGAGAGGGGATGGTCTTGGCCAGTTCATTGGGAATGGAGGTAGTGGCTCCTGAGGGGGAAGGAAGCTCAAATACACTGGCTCTGTGGCTGAGTGGTTACTGTCGTCAGTAAGGGGATTAGAAGCTGATGCCCATTGTCAGTTCATGTGTTTGGATCAGAACAGGCAGCAGTGAATACTAATGAAGTGACTCGGCTGCTGTGTAGTGTCTCTCCACAGTTAGGTTAGTCATGGTGGACATTTTATGGAAAACTTTCTAATGGACTGCTGGTGTTAAAACCTGCAGCAGGGCAAACTTGACTGGGGCTGTTGAAGAGCGTAGATTGTTTTGAGGTGTCAGGGCCAGGTCACCTGTTACTGGTGAAAGTGAGGGGCAGGACTGGTGAAAGTGAGGGGCAGGGACTGCAGTACATTTTGGGTTTTGTTTGGCAACAAAGTAGGCGGTGTTTTAAATTTTTCTGTCACAGCAGATTTTTTTACTGGTCCCTGCCTGAAATGAATAGCATTGTGATTGATAGATCTTGAGCATGCAGTAGCTGTCAGATTTTGGTGGAAGGATTGTGAGGTGTTTTCAGCTTTCGTTTTGCTGCAGCTTATGTAAGGTTGCCTGATGACTCATGACAGGAAAAGGGAGCTTACTGGTTTAGTGGAATGCAGCACAAATCTAGTTGCATTTTCTGAGATCTTAATGTCTGTCGGATGACATTCTACATGTAGCGCAGTTGTCATCAACTCTTGAGTTCCTGACTCTGGCATGTCATCAAAGCGCTTGGTGCTTGACCCTGTAAATTCTCTCCCCCTCCACCCTTACTCTGTGTGTGTGTGTGTGTGTGTGCGCGCGTGCTCTTGCGCGCATGTGTGTAAGTGTGTGCGTACGTGCGTGTGTGTGATTTTCTTAGTCTCTCTTTTGTCTCTGAGTTTAAAGATAGTACCTGTCATCAAAGTGCAGGGGGTTAGCGACTTTTCTGTAAAACCTCCCTTTTATCTATGAAATCTAAAACATTTTCTGTTCTTTTTTTTTTAAACACTAAAGGGTCAGTTTGAAAAGGACAGGCTGGACATCAAATGATGTCAGGTGCAGGCATATCTGTGAAGAACGTAAGAGATTTGTTACTAGGACAGCTTGAGTTACTGCATGCAAGTTCGGGTAAACTATTAAAAAAAATATGCATGCAAATCAAGACAAATGGTGCCATGCACCTTAGTGTGAAGGATTTGTCATTTAGTAGCAGCAACATCCAGTTGTATCACAGTTGTCTGATGCCTGTGTGCCACCAGGCAGTGTCGAAGTGTCCGCGTCATTTCGAAAATGTCAGTGCTCGTGGTGCAGGCGCATCAACGATGTGAGGCTTAGCTGGTTGTTTATCCAAGGGTTTGCTGGAATTGTGTCAGTGACTGGACAGAAGACAAGAGAGAGAAAAAAAAAAAAAGGAAAAAAAAAGACAACCCAGCTACTCTAAACCCATCAGCTCATCCTAACTCTCATTGTACACGTATTTGAATACACTTTACTCATGTGGGCACGCATACACTCACACACATGCAGGCGCGTGTGCACGCATGCACACACACGCATACACACACACACACTTCACAAACATGTGTACACACACGCATGCGCACGCGCGCACACACGCATGCACGCACGCACGCACACACACACACACACGCACACACACACACACACACACACACACACACACACACACACACACACACACACACACACACTCTCTCTCTCTCTCTCTCTCTCTCTCTTGTGTGCACACACTCGGTCACACATGCACATGCAGTCACACACACTCACACACTTAACACATGCATACACATACATGCACGGTCACACAAACACACACAGAGCCCTCCAGACCAGGAAATCAGAAAGGAAATGAAAAGAGGAAGAGCACAAAGTAGACTCAAAGACACACACCCACTCACACCCCAGCAGTCCCAGTGTGGCTCAAGCCAAGCATAACAAACACACAGCCAGGCAAGTTTCTTGTTGGCAGACCCCCCCCCACACACACATACACTCAGTTCTCAGCATACACTCCATTACTGAGGCATGTAAGGCTGGAGGGTAGACCACTTAGCTCTCTACAACCAGCATCATGAAAGAGCAGAAACAACAATACTGCCCCAAACATTGCCACCGCTGGGACTAATTGGGGTTGGGTCATAATTGCAGCACTCTTATTGCAGTCAATTAGCATGGAGGCTCAGTTATTCTCAGAGAATGAGACCGAAGAGAATCCCCGAAGAGAATCCGGAGAGGAGAAACTGGAGGGGTGGGGGGAGGGGGAGGGATTAGAGAGGGGGGGGAAGGAGGAGGGGGTAAGAGGGAGGAGTAGGTTTTTATCTGCCAGCTTGGTGTTTTAATGCGGATGGATGGGTTTCAGTGCTTCACACCTGTGGTAGGAGTTTGTTGAGGACATGGGGATGGGACTGGCATGCAGAAGAGGTTGTCTTGGGTAAATAATTAGGGATGGATGACATTGTACTGGGTGTCTCTAGCCTGGTGCATGCAGACCATGTTGTCAGTGGCTGTAAAACTTGAGGGTCGCGATGACCCTTTGGAATTTTTGAGGGTCATTTTCTAATTTCATCATGGAAGAAAACAAATGGAGGCACATTTTCTGATTGGAAGTTGTAACTCAAACACTGTGTGCTCGTGCGTAAGTCGAAACAGGCAGGAAGAAGAGACTGAACTGAGCTGAAGGTAAGAGACAGCACTGAAAAGATAGCTAGTTGTACTTGTAGCAAGCAAATGAGAATGCATGACATTGATGGAGAAGATAGACAGCTAATTCTGCAGTAGAAAAAGAAAGAAAAAAAAAAGAAAAGAAAGAAAAAACACACCTCCATCTCCACTCCCCCCCCCTTTCTCCCACCAACCTTATCATCAGCCATGCCTTCAGAAAATGATAGGATGAATGGCAGCCAGGTTTACAACAAGAGCAGAAAGAGAAAAACTGTGGTTTGTGCACTGTCTGTGTGTGTTTCATTGTCCATCGGCCTTCATGGTGGGGCTGACCTGAGTGTGTGAGAAGGCATACAAAATGTATGCTTGTAGGGCATCCAGTTTGTAGAATAAAGTGCGTTCCTGAAAATTGTGGAAAGTTGCTGTTTGTTCCTGATTTTTTTTGGATTATATTATCTTTCCTGAAGGGGTGACTTGGGGTACGTGTGTGTGTGTGTGTGTGTGTGTGTGTGTGTGTGTGTATGTGTCTGTGTAAATTTGCATGTGTGTGTGCATGCTGACATGCACACGTTAATATCTGAATGAGTGTATGCAGGGATTTAGCTAGAAATTTTAATGTTAAACCTTTGGCCTCAAGCCTCACAGTCCTTAGGACATTTTCGGCATTTTTAGACCTGTAGCTGGAACATGCCTGCAAGTCATGGGCAGACAGTCAACCGTAAAAATAAAAGTTAAACAAGATGCAGAGTTGACACACACAATTACAACATTGTTTTAGCTATACCTCCGTACCCACATGTAGTCTATACATCATAGCCGTCATTTAGTGTTTCATCGACTGTGTGTTTGACTGTGTTTCATGGAGTGTGTGTTTGGCAAACTTAGTAAACTCAGTCACGGTTTCCGTTTCACAGAACAGAATTGTCTGTGGCTTATCAGTCGAGGAAAGACTACGTCTTGGGGGACACATCAGTGCCACTGAATTGATCAAGTTAAACCTTTTTTTTTTTTTTTTTTTTTTTTTTGCATTACAGTATACTGTCAGTTCCTGTCTGTTTTGCTTTTTTTTTAATTTTTTTTTTTTTAATCTGAAAATGAGGGTCTTCATGGCTTCTTAGAAATTGTGGCTGTGTGTTGAAATAAATCAGGACTCCTGACTCATGTACACAGGTTTGCAGATTTGACACTTTATGACTGGAGAATTGCCCTTTGAATGCCTTGCCACTGTGTGACTTTCACTCTTTATAACAAGTCATTTGTGTGTGTGTGTGTGTGTGTGTGTGTGTGTGTGTGTGTGTGTGTGTGTGTGTGTGTGTGTGTGTGTGTCACTGTGTGTGTATCACTGTGTGTGTGTGTGTGTGTTTCTCTACAATCGCCAGAGTGTATGTGAATGACCGTGTACGTAAGGAGGCATTAGAAGTATGAAAAGCGTTTAAAGTTTCTTTCTTTCACATACACCCCCTTCCGCACCCCTCCACCCCTGTACCCCTTCACCCACCCCCACCCACCCCCTCCCGCCACTGGACTTATGGTGCCTTGCAAGCAGTCAACACAGAATTAATTCACAGCCTGTCACTTTTTTTTTTTTTTTTTTTACAAAGCCAAAGAACTGATACTGAAGAATTTGATTGAACCGTTGGGTCTTTAGTCCGAGCTTGGCGCCCACTGAGACAGCGTCCTGCAAAGACTGTTTCCTGCTTTGTCCAAAATTTCCCACACGTTTTCTCAAACTCATGGCTTGGGCTTTCACAGCAGTTGAATTTTCCAGGAAAGCGAAGGAAAAGGAATCAGGGTCTTATGCAGGGGGCTAAAAAAAAAAAAAAAAAGTTTGACTCATTGCAGTTTTAGACTGCATTCCTTCCCTAGAATTGTTGGGCTCGGCCTTCACAACCAGAGCAAGGCTATGACTAGTATGAGGGCGAACATGCTGTTCA
>JADBJO010001462.1:215000-240000 GCA_016801955.1 Conus betulinus | reverse complement strand
GTATCAGTACTAGTCTGACATGACAGTGTCCTTGTTAGTTGTACAAAATAATAATAATGATTATAATGAGGACAATTTCAGTGACGCCCATCCGAACAGCGTAGGCTACAGGGCACTTTACAAGTTTTAATAATTCAGTATCTAAAAAATATAAGCAGAACACACACACACACTCACACTCACACACACACACACACACACACACACACACACACACACACACACACACACATTCTGCATTCATGAGTCATAAACATACACACATGCACGCACGCATGCACATATGCACAATATGTGTCAGTCTTTGCAATGTACCAGCAGAGATTCTGAAATCGGAAAATTTTCAGGATTCAACAGATTAGAGATAAACTTGATGGAAAATCATTACGGCCATCTGTTTTGGTGACGAATAATATTTAGCAGAAAGACAAAGAGATAGAGAGGGTGGGGGAGGGGAATAGCAAGGTAAAGTGCCAAGTGCTATGATGATGCGCATATATATATATATATATATATCTGATGTCGGGCATTTGGAGTTGACTATACTACATCGAAAGAGGCATCTGATAATGATGATTTTTTTTTTTAGAAATGTAGTTGACAGGCTTGTGCTGAATCCAGTGAATTGGAAAGGTTTCTGTGACACACCAGGAGCATGCCACTTTGTAGTGAAAGCAAGCCAAACCATGTTGAATCCTGTCATGAGAACATAGCAGCTTTAAGCATTCTTCACAATCACAGTAGTAGCATTCTGTGTCCGTGTTGTTGGTCTTGTGTTACTGCCATTGGAAAGCCCCACAATACTTGGATATCATGCACAGAGTTCTGCAGAAGCTGTGGGCCGGTCATGGGTAAAAATCTCTGCGACAGAACATTTTTGACGCTGTCTGTTTTGTTGGTGGATAAAATGAAAAACTTCTGGAACCCCCGACGAGTGAATTTGCACTCCTAGTTTGACACTGTCTGTGTGAAGTTATACCAGTTTGACTCTGTGATTAACCAGGTTGTCTTCATAAAGTTATTCCAGATTGACAATATCTTTGTGAAGTTATACCCAGTTTGACCTTATGTTTGTGGAGAGTTGTACCAGTTTGACACAGCCCTTGTGAAGTTATACCAGATTGACACTGTCTTTGTGAAGTTGTACCAGTTTGACATTGTGTTTGTGAAGTACAGTTGTACCAGTTTGACACTGCCCTTGTGAAGTTGTGCCAGTTTGACACTGTCCTTGTAAAGTTGTGCCAGTTTGACGCTGTCTTTGTGAAGTTGTGCAACACTGGCAAAGTTGTACCAGTTTGACACTGTCCTTGTAAAGTTGTGCCAGTTTGACGCTGTCTTTGTGAAGTTGTACCATTTGACACTGTCTTTGTGAAAGTTGTACCAGTTTGACACTGTCTTTGTGAAGTTGTACCAGTTTAACACTTGTGAAGTACTAGCTTGACACTGTCTTTGTGAAGTTGTACCAGTTTGACACTGTCCTTGTGAATTTGTGCCAGTTTGACACTGTCCTTGTGAAGTTGTACCAGTTTGACACTGTCTTTGTGAAGTTGTACCAGTTTTTTACACTGTCTTTGTGAAGTTGTACCAGTTTAACACTGTGAAGTACTAGCTTGACACTGTCTTTGTGAAGTTGTACCAGTTTGACACTGTCCTTGTGAATTTGTGCCAGTTTGACACTGTCTTTGTGAAGTTGTACCAGTTTGACACTGTGTCCTTGTGAAGGTGTTGGCTTAGTGGTGATGCCTTGGTTTGATCCTGTCTTTGTGAAGAAGCACATGTTTGACATGGTCATTCTGAAGTTTATCAGTTTGACACTGTCTTTGAGCAGCTGTGCAAGTTTGGCACAGTGAAGTTGTATCAGTTTGATGTTAAGAAGTTGTTTATGTTTGTATGACTTAGCAAAGTTGTGTCGGGTTGATGCTGTGAAGTTGTACATGCATGTACGACACTTTGAAGTTGTACATGTATGTATGACACTGTGGACTTGTATCCGTTTGATGCTGTGAAGTTGTACACATATATAATGTATGACACTCTCTGAAGTTGAACCAGTTTTGAAATACCTTAGTCAGTTTGTGACATAGTGCTTGTTTGATACTTTGTGAAGTCATGCCCGTTTGACACTGTTCATGAAATTGTACCTGTTTGATGCTCATTGTTGTGAAGTTGTACCAGTTTTACACTTTCCTTGTAAAGTTGTACCAGGTTGATACAGTCCTTGTGAAGTTGTGCCAGTTTGACACTGTCCTGTGAAGTTGTACCAGTTTAACTCTTTCCTTATAAAGTTGTGTCAGTTTGACGCTGTCCTTGTGAAGTTGTACTAGTTTGACACTGTCTTTGTGAAGTTGTACCAATTTAACACTTTCCTTGTAAAGTTATGCCAGTTGACGCTGTCCTTGTGAACTGCCAGTTTGACACTGTCCTTGTGAAGTTGTACCAGTTTGACACTGTCCTTGTGAAGTTGTACAAGTTTAACACTGTCCTTGTGAAGTTGAGCCAGCTTGACACTGCCCTTGTGAAGTTGTGCCAGTTTGACGCTGGTTGTGAAGTTGTGCCAGTTTGACGCTGGTTGTGAAGTTGTACCAGTTTGATGCTGTCCTTGTGAAGTTGTGCCAGCTTGACAGTGACACTGTGAATTTGTGCCAGTTTGACACTGTCCTTGTGAAGTTGTGCCAGTTTGACACTGTCTTTGTGAAGTGTGCCAGTTTGACACTGCCCTTGTGAAGTTGTGCCAGCTTGACACTGTCCTTGTAAAGTTGTGCCAGTCTGACACTGCCCAAGTGAAGTTGTACCAGTTTAACACAGTCCTTGTGAAGTTGTACCAGTTTGATACTGTCCTTGTAAAGATGTACCAGTTTAACACTGTCCTTGTGAAGTTGTGCCAGTTTAACATTGTCCTTGTGAAGTTGTGCCAGTTTGACACGGTCAAACGAAGGTTGGTACCATTGTCATTATTATGAAGTAGTGCCAGTTTGACACAGTCTTTGTGAAGTAGTGCCAGTTTGATACAGTCATTGTGAAGTTGTACCGGTTTGACGCTGTCCTTGTGAAGTTGTTCCTTTTTAATTTTGCTGTTGTGAAGTACCAGAACCTCTTTGATACTGTGCATATGACTCTTCAAAAGTTATACAGCTTGAAGGTTGTTAGTGTGATGAACTTGGTCAAAGTCAAGTAGTTCAGTGTACTGTTACTGTTAGGATGATTTTCAGACATGATAATAATTTTGTCACAGATTTTCATCAGGGCATCATAATATATCACAGAGCTATTGTCTCTGTAGGCAAATCAGTTTTGACAGCTGATAGTGATTTCGGGGACCTGTTCATCTCTTCCTCATTCCATGTTCTAGAGTAACATTGTTCATGTAGTGCACGCATCATTCTAGCCATGGAGACTGTGTGCAGAGTGTATTAGTTGGTGTGCTCCAGCATGGTCACATTTGAATGTTACAAGTCGTCAGGATGTGACTAGGCAGGTTGCATGTGACAACAGACGTTTTCCTTCAGTGTACTATGACATCACTTGGGCAAAGCGTAACTCTCAAGCACTCCTGATGTCATGGACAATCGGCACCAACAGTACAGATCACAGGCCTGAAATCATTTGTATTTATAAATAAACCAGGAATTAATTCACAGCCGAAGGAAGAGCACAAATTATTCAGCAGTTGAAAGTCTGGTTTTGAGTTTGAAGGAAAGGAAGCAGAGTTCAGAAAACAGAGACAGAAGAGATTGGCTGTGACCTTTCCCCAAAGCAGAAGGAAGGCGAGATGACCGTTCTGGGCATAGCTGGAGTCTTGGGTTTGATACATTGTGAAATAGTCCTTGTTACAGACATTGTGTGGAGCGCTTCATTTGTTGAGAAAATCCTTCTTTCCGCTTCAAAGTCAAAGTACGTATAAACATCATACTGCAGTCCAGTTCGTAACTGGAAGATCAAAGGCGCGTATGAATATAATACTGCAGTCCAGTTCATAATTGGAAGATCACAGTGGGAGGGGTGGGAATAGCGCCGGACTCATAATCTTGGGGTTGCGGGTTTGAATCTCCGCCAGGCCGTTTCGGTACAGGGGGATTTTTCCTTCGGAGTTGGCATTGGTTCTGACTCCATTTCCTATACAGTCCTTTGAATGAGACTATAAACTGATGTTCTGTGTATGAACACACGCATAACATCCTGCACATATATAAAATCCCATAACCAACTTTCAGAAGAGAAGGCCAGTTTGGCCGTTGGTATGGATGACACGTTACACATAGCGTGCACCTTCCCTGAAGTTGGAGTATGGCTGCCTTAATGGTGGGATAAAAAACGGTCATACACACAAAACTGCACTCCCTTTGTTGGGTAGATGGGATTTATCCTTGCCTTTCTATACAGGGGGTGTCCGCAGGAGTATCAGCCTGCGTATGCAAGAAGAAGAGGAAGATCACAGGACTTCAGTTGACTTTTTTGTGTTAACAGTGTTACCAGGAGTATAGAGTGACTAATGGACGCCGAGGGCTTTTCTTACATGTTGGTGACTATCGTGTTGCTTCAGTGTAAAGCATGTATCAATGACTGATGTGGGAATGATGATAATAATGATAATGAATACTTATATAGCGCGCCTATTCTCGGCTAGACGCCAAGCTCTAGGCGCTTTACAATCAACACTCGTTTACACAACGGGCTGCCTACCTGGGTAGTGCCAGCTGGAGAGCTGCCAGCTGGCATTCATTCAGTCGTTTCCTGTGTCATCCAGTCAGTATCGTTCAATATCGATCACTCATTTTTCTTTACTTCCTTCATTCTTTCCATTTCTCACTCAGGGTGCATGCTCTGTGTAACGTGTCATCCATACCAACGGCCAAACTGGCCTACTCTTCCGAATGTTGGTGATGGGATTTTACGTGTGTGCAAGATGTTATGCGTGCGTTCACACACGGAATCTCGGTTTAAAGTCTCATTTGAAGGACTGTATGGGAAATGGAGTCAGAACTAATGTTAACTCCGAGGGAAAAATCCCCCTGTACCAAAACACCCGGCGGAGGTTCGAACCCGCAACCCCAGGATCACCAAGATTACGAGTCAGGTGCTCTACCAACTGAGCTATTCCGGCTCCCATGCTAAAGGTATGGTTTCCTGACATGTCATGGACTTCGCTGTGTGACAGTGTTACCTGCCGTGATAGACCGTCTGGGGGATGCCAAGGACCAGGTGAGGGAGCAGGCCCAGCAGTTGTTGCTGAAGCTGATGATGCCAGCCTCCTCCCCTCAGGTCAGACCTCAACCACCTGTCCTGTGCTGTTCTCCATTGGTCCTGTGCTGTTCTCACCTTTTCTGTGGAATTTATCTGTGCTGTTCTGTTTTCACCTGTTGTATAGAATTCTTCTGTACTGTGATGTTCTCACCTGTTGTATAGAATTCATCTGTACTGTGTTCTCACCTGCTCTATAGAATTCATCTGTTGTGTGATGTATTTCCCCTGTTGTATAGAATTCATCTGTACTGTGATGTTCTCACTTGTCCTGTGTTGTTCTCACCTTGTTCTGTAGAATTCATCTGTACTGTGGTGTTCACTGTTCTCTGTTTCTGTTGGTGTCTGTCTGTTTTGTTGAATTGTATAAAATTCTTATGTACTGTGCTGTTCTCACCTGTTCTATAGAAATCACCGGTATTTGTGGTGTTCACCTGTTCTATAGAATTTGTCTGTACTGTTGCTGTTCTCACCTGTTCTATAGAAATCACCTGTACTGTGGTGTTCATCTGTTCTGCAGAAATAATCTGTACTGTTCTATTCTCACCTGTGCCATAGAATTCATCTGTGTTGCGATGTTCTCACCTGTTCTGTAGAAATCATCTGTACTGTGATGTTCTCATCCAGTTTCTGTAGAATTCATCTATGTTGTGATGTTCTCACCTGTTCTGAAGAATTCATCTGTGTTGTGATGTTCTCACCTGTTCTGTGGAATTCATCTGTGTTGTGATGTTTTCACCTGTGCTATAGAATTCATCTGTTGAGATGTTCTCACCTGTGCTATAGAATTCATCTGTGTTGTGATATTCTCACCTGTTCTGTAGAATTTGTCTGTGCTGTGATGTTCTCACCTGTTATTTAGAATTTGTCTGTGCTGTGATGTTCTCACCTGCTCTAATCTTTCTATAGAATTTGTCTGTACTACAATGTTCTTATCTGTCCTGTGGTGGTGTATAACCTTGTCCCGTGTTCTCACCTGTCCTGAGGTGTTCTCACCTGTCCTGTGGTGGTCTTACCTTCCTGTGTTGGTCTCACCTGTCCTGTGTTGTTCTCACCTGTCCTGTGTTGTTCATACCTGTCCTGTGTTGTTCACACCTGTCCTGTGTTGTTCATACCTGTCCTGTGTTGTTCACACCTGTCCTGTGTTGTTCATACCTGTCCTGTGTTGTTCATACCTGTCCTGTGTTGTTCACACCTGTCCTGTATTGTTCATACCTGTCCTGTGTTGTTCTCACCTGTCCTGTGTTGTTCATACCTGTCCTGTATTGGTCTCACCTGTCCTGTGGTGTTCTCACCTGTCCTGTGTTGGTCTCACCTGTCCTGTGTTGCTGTCACCTGTTCTGTGGTGTTCACACCTGTCCTGTGTTGGTCTCACCTGTCCTGTGGTGTTCTCACCTGTCCTGTGGTGGTCTCACCTGTCCTGTGTGTGTTCTCCCCTGTCCTGCGTTGTCACCTGTCCCATGCTGTTGTCACCTGTCCTGTGCAGTTGTCACTAGTGCTGTTCTTATCTGTCCTGTGCTGTTACCACCAGTCCAGTGAGTTCTCACCTGCCCTGTGTTGTTCTCACTTGTTAACTGTTACCAGCTCTGTCTTGTGGTCGTCTCACATGTCCTGTGTTGTGTGTTATCCTGTAGGGTTTTGTGTTCACCTGTCATAAGCTATCACACCTTTCCTTTCTGGTTCAGGGTGGTTCATGTTTATAGCCTTGCCCACTCCCTATCATTTGTCCTGTATGGTGGCTCTGTAGTGGTAGACTGATACCTGTCGTTTATGTACTCCATGTATTGATTTTACCTTTATGCTGAATGCGGTAGATACTCTGTCCTCATGTTCCCTCACACACTCACACACACACACACACTCGCACACACACACACACACACACACACACACACACACACACACACACACACACACACACACACTCACACACAGACTCACACACACACACCAGGTCCACAGTATGTTATGACACTAAGTCATGAAGATTGATTCAATCTTTACAGTGAACTGCATTTTCTTTTTTTTTTTTCCTTTTTTTTTTTTTATACAAGAAAATGGTGTACTTACGTGCATGTTTATGAACAGATTCAACCCCCCCCCCCCCCTCCACCTCCCACAACCATTACCTCCAGTTGGCACATACATACAATAAGTTTTTTTTTTTTTTTTTTTTTTTTTTTTTTTTTTTGCTGTCCCAACCTCTGTGCCACCTCAGAGGCAGTGCACACATGCTGCTCATTCCGACACCCTGTCCACAGCCACAGCCCGGTCGGCCCCGCCGCAGCCCCGGCACCGGCAATCCTCAGGGAGCAGTCAATGTCAAGTCATCAAGAGGCAACCCACCGGAGGAGACTCTGCACTGCCGCCGAGACACTTCGGTGGTGCTCAGTGGTGCCTGTTCTGATCTAACATACGCAGGACACTACCTACTAAGCCCCCTACTGATGACAATAATAGCTTAGTTGCGGAACTGGCGTCAGTGAGCTCTCCCTCCGGAGGGCGCCCCACACATCTGTCCAACGACAGCCCCCATGGACTCGCCGATACTGGTGACCCTGACGGAACCAAACCAAGGCCATAGACGTGGAGAGGACATCGAAACTGAGGTCACCATGAGAGCAGGGCATGAAGGGCCACAGAATTTGAGACATTTTTTTAAAATGCTGATCGATGAGAATAAGGATGGTTAAGATGGTGCTATGGATTTCCATTTCGGTCTGAGACTACATGACAGGGCTGTACTCTATGCTTCCTTTCATAATATATCCCGGTGTCAACCAGGCCCGAAAGATACAGGCACCTGCAGTGTTGGTCAGGAAATTTGAGCAACACTCTCAGAAACGCATCCATTAAGTGGATGAAACTCGACTGTGTGGTCCAAGTCTTCCCAACTGAGTCCGCAGCAAACTCAACTCTGGGTAGGAGCCGGTCGGGGCAGAAAAACCCACATGACTCTGATGGGATTTGAACCCACGACCTCCCAGCCGGGAGTCCCGCGATGCTAACCACTTCGCCACAGCGGCTGGTTACATACAATAAGTTAGTGCCAACACACACATGTACACAGGTGTCAAATATTTATTACCCACCGCACCATGTGTATACATGTCTGTTTCTGTTGGCTTCTGTCTGTTTTGTTGAACTCTTTCAGCCCATCTGTCTTGTTGACCAGGTTCTCTGGCTCTGGCTGGAGCTCTCCACAGAATTCTGGCATTTGTCAGCTTCCATTATTTTTTTTTTTTCCCTCTTCCCATAACAGTTGACCTTATGTAAATTTGATGTGGCATCATGACACTGATAGTGATAGGATATTGAAAATAGTGTATTTATGATTTACATATTACCTTTAATTTTTTTAACCATTATGAGTGATGAATTGTGTGTGTGTGTGTGTGTGTGTGTGTGTGTGTGTGTGTGTAAGAGGGGTGTCAAGTCTCGAAAACACTTCTCGTACTCTGAACTGGGTTCAAAATATTAGAGGTAATTTTTACTTGTTGACACTGGTTTAGTGCAAAATTCAACCAGTTTTGAATTTCTCTTGTGGACTGACTGGTTCTTAAAAAAAAAAAAAAACATTTAAAATACATCACATCATGGCCATGAAAAACAAAAATCAGACTATCAGTTTTATCAGCTGAAACAAAACATCCTTGGCTCCTGGAGTCAGACAACATTATTCCTTTCAATGTTTACAGTGAGATGCACCACTATGTGGTTAGAGATTCAGCTCCACATAATATGCCCTTCTCAAGGTGTTGAATACCATCATTTTAAGACAAGTCCGAGATGGTGATCAAAGTTTGGGATCCCCCATTTTGCGTCAGCCATGACAGTGTATCATGCAAAACAAATTTTTGAATGCCAGTCAAAAAGAAATTTGAACAAAGGTTTTAAGAAATAATGCAACCCAGTCTGAAAGAAGTTGAAATTGAATGGAAAAGTTGGTGTCAAACATGAAGGTTCCAAATATCAGAAGAACTTATTTTTCAGCAGCTTCTGGTGTCAGCCTAGAGTTCAGATTAAGACCGTAAACAGGTTTGGGAGAGTAACCTAGAATTCAGATTAAGACCGTAAACAGGTGTGGGAGAGTAACCTAGAGTTCAGATTAAGACCGTAAACAGGTTTGGGAGAGTGACCTAGAGTTTCAGATTAGACCGTAAACAGGTTTGGGAGAGTAACCAAGAGTTCAGATTAAGACCGTAAACAGGTTTGGGTGAGTGACCTAGAGTTCAGATTAAGACCGTAAACAGGTTTGGGAGAGTAAGCTGGAGTTAAGATTTAGACCGTAAACAGGTTTGGGAGAGTAACCTTGTGTTCAGATTAAGACCGTAAACAGGTTTGGGTGAGTGACCTAGAGTTCAGATTGAGACCGTAAATAACAGGTTTGGGAGAGGAGCATCATTGTCCAGAAGAGGTGAAAAAGAGTTTCTCAGTCAACTTATTGACTTTTGCCTGGAAATGAAAGTTGCGCTGTCCTGCTGACCTCAGATTGCCGCCATGAGAGGGTCCTCTCCCTTTGTCATGAACATTTGTCATGCAACACTTTGAAGGTTTATGTTGGACTTAGAGTTTACATCAAAATTGATGTTCAGTTAGAATTTTAGGAAACAAATACCCAGTAATAAGTGCACTTAAGATGCTTTTATTTAAGGAGAGTAATGATGTATGTTTCTGTTATTAAAAAAAAAAAGAAAATCCCATTTTATTAAGATTTCTATGCATTGTGAAGAGAACTGTAGGATTTGTTAGTCACTATGTATGTGTGTATAAACAGAAAGTGTTTTCAAGCAAAGAACATTGCTCTTTGGGTGCCCACCTTTTGACCGACTTTGATATCTGTATATGCTCGCCTGGAAGTCGCAGAATGCATACAGTGTTCAAGGAATGGTTTAGGTGAGCATGGTTTGTGTCCCAAACTGAATGATTTTATGGTTAGGCGCTCTGTGTGTGTGTGTGTGTGTGTGTGTGTGTGTGTGTGTGTGTGTGTGTGTGCATACATGATAATGTGAATGGTGTGTGCACGTGCGCAAGATAAGAAACTGTAAGAGAATCATCCAACTACAGTGCTGCTGTCAATGTTCTTTTGCAGTATGTCTTTGAACGTATGTCAGGGGCCTTCACCCACAAGTTGTGGCATGTGCGAGAAGGGGTTCTTGTCTGTCTACAAAACACCATCAACCGGTGAGTGGCACATTCCCTTTCTTTGTTCTTATTTTGTTTCTAAAAGAAAGAGAAGTGCATACTGTAAATCTGATTTGATCGTGCTTCCTTTTATCGTGTTTGTGTCTGTGTTTTTGTTTTTAAGCCTCTGGCAGCTCCTCTCCAGGGTCACGCAGGGGGCTGTAACCATACAATAGCCGTACTGTGATTGGAATCAAAATATACAGTGGTAGACCTACACTTCATTCAGATTCACGCTGCATTGTTATTGAAGAAGTGACAATTTTGGCCAAAGTTCTCATGGAGCGGTATGGAAAGACGAGTTTTGCACCGGTCACCACGAGGACACTTTCTCTGTGTGATGGAGGTGAAGCTTTCAGATAGGGTGTAGCGTCATTGCCCTGCGCAGAGTGGTCTGGTGCACAGGAGCCCAGACCAGACAGTTTTCATGGAATGAGTATGTTCATTTGTGTTCATTGGTGACTCAGTGACTTGACGGTTTCGTGGTTTGTGGCAGAATGTAATTCAAGTTTGTACATTCGCTGGAGTGGTTGAAATGTGTTCATACGCATACCCCGGCATGGGAATATCAGTATGTGACGGGGCCTACATGGTTTTACTCTGTCATGACCTTTCAGTTTACTTAAGAGGGTGTTGTACACCTACGTCTATGTGACCTAAAATACTCTTTTTAGAAAGAGACCAAGATCTGTGTAAGTCCAGGATATATGTATGCAAATCAGCAGTTCAGTGTTAACAGCTTTTGATGCATGCAAGTGTGTCTTAAAGCTTCTACAAACTGAAATATCCGTGGAAAAGTTGGTTACAATGTGCATGTGAGTTACAGCCTTTGTAACTGGTGTGCATCGAAACCAGGAACAAAATTTTGTTACTGAACCTTGGGAAAACATTTGGGTAGTTTTTTTTGTTAGTGTTTCAATATTATTTGAAAAGTCATTTTCACCTTTGAGCTGTATGTCTGTTGATAGTGAGGCAGTTCCATAGTTCTTTTCAGTTGGTAGTATTTCAGTGCAGAACCAAAATCCTCTTTCAGAATGATTAAGCAAGGCCAAGAAAAACTGACAAACTAAAAGAAAAAAGGAAAAAAAAAGAAGAAGAATGAAAAAAAGGAAGATAACTGAATTGAATCAGTTTTGGTGAGAAAATGAATTCAAATGATTCTAGTCTGATGGTAGCTGTGAGGATTGCTGTATAAATTGTGAAATGCTCAGTCTGGATAAATCACACCATGAAATCATTTTTTAAATGAATTGGGAGAAAAAAAAATTCTAGTGGTTCTTCAAACTTGCTTTGCACAGTCACGGGAAAACAAATATGACCTTGTGCTAGCTGCAGAGATTCATTTTCTTTCCCCTGTGTGTGTGTGTGTGTGTGTGTGTGTGTGTGTGTGTGTGAATCAGGTCTACAGGCCTTGCATTTAATACCCCCCCGCCCCCTTGCCCAACATCCCTCTCCCTAGCCCCACCCTTCGACACCATCATAAAGAGCTAGTGGGTCTGTGTGTAGATCCCAAGATGACTCCATGAAATCCTCGTTTGAGGATCCTAGGAACCCTCAAACCAGTACATGTACATGAAGCCAGGCGCCTTTGCTTTTGGCTTCCTATAAGCTTTTGCTCTGAATTTTTCTAGTATGACATGGACAGTGCATCAGTCCCAATACACATTGACAGTGCATCAGTCCCAATACACATTGACAGGGCATCAGTCCCAGTGCACATTGACAGGGCATCAGTCCCAAATACACATTGACAGGGCATCAGTTCCAATACACATTGACAGTGCATCAGTCCCAATACTTCAGATATTCGATGAGTGGCTAGCTAGCAGCAAAGTTCAGTTTGTAAAGAAGGCTGCTGAATCAAAATGCTTTACACCTTAACTACCAATTTTTCCTATAGAATATATCTGCAGCTACCAGCTTCTGTTAAGCGTCAAAATAAACTGATCTTTTGAAACTTGTGTAGTTAATAAGAAAAAAAAATGTAGATCAAAACCATGGTATAGTTTGTGTAAAAAATCTAATAATGCATGAAGTTTCTTGCATGTGTCTATGTTGTTAATGTTTATAACAGACCATTAGGTCACTCAACTTCGCTTCATAAATGAAATCTGTCTGCAGTCTGAAAACAGACTCTCCATTTTCTTGGACATCTCACACATTGTCACAGAAGATTTTATGTATCTTAAGTGCACATATATAGTCTATACAGATTTCTGAGCTGTCTTTTATTCAGTACAATGGGACTGTTACATCATTCACAGTCATATTGAATGGTCAGTCACCAGTCATTGTCACAAATAGTGATATTCAGTATGAGCTCAATCATAGTTACAAATAGTGATATTCAGTATGATCTCAATCATAGTCACAAAAAGTGATATTCAGTATGAGCCCAATGTGGAAAAAACTCTGAAGAGCCAATCAACACCTGCAGCCACTTTCGGAACACCTGCTATCCTCAAATCTTGCATATTAACTCTCAGGGGTTTCCAACTTTCCCAGGTGGGAAAGAATGTAGGTCTCTTTCGACAAATAGAATAGGAGGGACTGATAGATAATTTAGTGGAGTATGTTAAATGTGTGGCATTGAGCTGAAAGGTAATTTAAAGGTTAATGTGGACATTTAACCAGTACCGGTTTTTCTGCTACAGGCACAGAGCTTTTAACCCTTTCGACACCAGACGTTCCAGACTTCAGCATGGTCTCAGCACAGCAGATTTTACAGTCACTCTTTAATTCCCTGTAACTTCACCATTTTGCTGTCAGTTCTCTGCCTTTCTTGTGTAAAACCAAGTGAAAGAATTGTAGATTAAAACCTGTAAACCATCGTCTCTTCTTCCCACTTCACAGGGTTATCAGTCTTACAGTAGTGTCGGCTGAGTTGGAGCAGGAACCCTTTGTCAGAGTCGAGTCTTTCTGTTGCTGGGGGCTGAAAGGGTTAAGCTGGACCAGTGGAAGATACCCATTGGAGTACGTCTGTTGTTGGGTCTGTCATAAACTATCTGAACAGCATAATACTGTGACAGTTCGGGGTATTTTCAAAACTCATATATCGACACATGGCCAGTCTGAAACAGTGAAAAATGAAGAAATGTACACTAAAAGCTTTTCTTTTGATATCTCTGTCAGATGTGACCATGCCATCATTTACAATGACAAACAGGTGATAGGAGTATTGTTCACGTGGAAAACATGCGGAGACAATTTCTGGTATCAAATGGTGCAGATTGAAGGAAGACAGGTAACCCACAGGAAAGCCGTTTTGTAGACAGCTTTGTTGAGAAACTGTTAAAAGTGGTATGTAGTTGATTTTATAGCAGGGTGGAAAAGAAACAAACAAACAAAATCGAAAGGTGTTTGAAGGGTATTGAAATGAAGTTTGGTTTTTGGAAAGACCTGAACCCCAATCCTCGGTGTCGCTGATGGTGTTGGGTGTATCACCTGTCTTAGGAAGGGGAAGAAAAGTGACGTTGTTGTGAAGTAGATACCAGACATTGGGGTGTTTGTGAACAGGTACGGTGCCCGGAGTCTGCACCTGTCGAAGACAGTGCCAGCCATCTGCAAGTTACTAGATGACCAGAACGGACAGGTGAGAGAGGCGGCCATTGTCACCTTGACAGAAATCTACCGGCACGTGGGGGAGAAAGTCCGTGTTGACCTTGGTCGCAAAGGCATCCCTGCTCAGAAGTAAGTGACCTGTGTTGTTGTTGTTTTGTGGCACTGTCATTCACACAGCTTAGGTCTTTGTTGCCAGTTTTTATTCTGTTGTTTCAGGAAAGTGTTTTGCTTTTTTACAAATTCTGACTGCGTTCCTTTATTGTATTAGAAAAGCCTGTATGGTCAAATGAGTTCTGACCGCCAGCTGAGAAGGCCAGCAGGTGTGTTGTCTGTAGTAGTAACATTCAGTGCCCCTGTGAACTTGGCTGAAAAATGCAGATGTCCAGCGTCTGTGTCATTTTAACACACAGGGTCAGTTGGTATATATAGCAGCATCAGTCTTGAAGAGACACTGACTGTGCTACAAGGGGTGTAACCTGACAGTCACATGATCTTTGACTTGTGCCGCTAGAAACAACGGTCAGACTGACCCAGTCCATGTTGCCTGTAGTTCTGAAGTGTTTGTGGTGAAAGAAAAAAAAAAGAACTGCCTATCAAAAAGCGGATTTTGAATTGGGGGAATAAATGAAACAAAAGCTCAGAAATGGAAAAGTAAATGCTGTTTGCTGTGAACTGTCTGCTAAAGTGGAGACCCCTGTGATCACTGTAGCTGCTGTTGGCAGAGCTGGAAAGGGTCGTGATTGTTCATTTCTGTTGGTGCCAGCCCACTTGATGTTAGGCAAGTAACTATTCATATTGGGCCAGTCCAAACGACCATTCTGTAAGTGCTTGATTTGATGAGTTCTTATCATGGCATTGGTAATAGACTGTTTTTGTCCGAGAGTTGTTTGATCACTGAGTTGTGTTGAATACAGTGACTTTCTGTGTGTTTTGGCTCAGTTGATAATGTTGCCTTTGTCAGATGGTGTTCTAAGCAAGTCTTCATTGTATGACGTCAACAAGAGGCTGGTTTCGGGCACAGCAAAAAGCCATGCAGTCATATTTCAGAAATTCCTATCATTGGAGCACTCAGACCCACGTACCTATGCTGTTTTAGTATACTTGGTACTCAAGTGTTGTGAAAATATGCTGAAGACACAGCAAAAAAATAAGTTATGAAAGAAAAGAAAGTAGACAGGAAGCTCTTGAGCAGTAATTGTTTTTGTGGAGTGTAACCACAGTGTTGTGTCTGTACGTGAATGGTTTGACCAGTGACTACTCTTGCTAACTAACTGCTGCATATGAATTCTTGTCTTGTTTTCTTTGCCTCTTGGACAGCATGCTGAAATGTATATTCAACAGTTTGGCTATACAGGCCCTGAAATATAAAAAACCAACAACCCCCCCCCCCCCCCCCCCCCCCCCCCCCCCCCCCCCCAGGAATTTTCCCTACAGTATAGCAGTGAACCAGGTAAAAAAAAAAAAAAAAAAAAAAAATCATGAAAAAAAGAAAACCTTTGCTGACTGCTGGTTCTGTAAAAGAACCCAGCATCGACATAACCTTCCATGCAGTTGTTTTTTTTTTTTTTTTCCCCATGAGAGTAGGCAGACTTAACAGAACAGTGGTCATATCGTGGAAAAGTACAGCAATAGTATTCATTTATAGGGTAAATAGATCTAAGCAATAGATTGTGTTTTAAATGAAAATCAAGGGGTGTGGCCTGTACTCCAGACTTGCTGGTTGACTGAACGTCACTGGAATGAAGAGACGGTGGCTGCTGAGACTTCTGTTGCAGAGCTCAGGAGGAGAACCAGTCCTTTGTCTTTCTTATGAATTGCTCTGACCTGAAACAAAACGAAACAAAACCCCGACAAAACACCACCTTGAACCGGTGTTGAGAGTCCCTTGAGATGAGAATTTCAGTCAAACTGAGGGCACTTGAGAAGCATGTAAAACTTGCTGTCAACATTTTTTTTTTTTTTTTTTTTTTTTTAAAATTGGCAAGGTGAAACAATGTTGGCAGTTTTGAAAATGAAGGTCATTTGTCATGGTTTTTTGTTTTTTTGTTTTTAGGAAGTTACATTCAGGTATAATGCACATACCCAACAAGTGTGATATAAAACACAGGAGCATGGGGGTGGGGGTAGGGGTTGGGGTGGCGGAATGACCTGACTTAAGAGGACATTGTTACCATGCAAACAAATCATGTCTTGTGGCCCTTCGCAGGAAACTTGTCAATTTTTGTGTATGGCATCAGCAGGATTTAAAACTAGGTGTTTGACTGCAGACAGTAAACACTGAGCTAACCAAGACGGTCACAAGATCAAAATACCAGGTGGTTGCTAATTATCACCAACAGTGGTAGTGGTTACTTGATTGGGACAGGGTTCAGTGCTGTGTGCACGCCACAGTGTTTGTGCATAGTGCTCATCCTGTTAAAGAGAAAATTGGGATGGTGCAAAGTCCAGTAAAAGTTCTGAAATTTTCTCTCTTTCTCTCTCTCTCTCTCTCTCTCTCTGTCTCTCTCAGTCTGTCTGTCTGTCTGTCTGTCTGTCTGTCTCTCTCTCTCTCTCTTGTGCACCCCCCCCCCCCCCCCCCCCCCCATGCACGCACAATATAGCTTGTGTACATTTGGGACTTAAAAAGGGAAGTCACTGCTAGATTTGGGATTGTGTTATTTTACATGCTTATTTCCCTTGGCCTGACTTTTCCCGTCTCTCTTGCCATATAGCAGCTCTCTCTCTCTCTCTCTCCATCATTTTTCTGTTGAGAAGATTAAGTCAAGTCAAGTCAAGTCAAGTCAAGTAAACTTTATTATCTCAATTTGAGAAATTAATTTGTGGTCACACACATTCACAGCAAATAAACAATAATTTAGCCACATTACCCATTTTCTCACATATGACATACATTCATATAGAGGAATTTGGATTTCAATTAAACATCTTCTCGGTTCAAGAAATCAATGGACAGGGGAATAAAACTTTGTTTAAATCTGACACTTCTGCATTTAACCGATCGATATCTTCGTCCTGACTGAAGAAGGTCATACTGATTTGCAAGGACGTGGGTCTGGTCACACGTAATCTTCTTCGCTTTACAACTAACACGGCACCTATATAGCTCACTCAGACTTTTTTGTCTCTCACCAACGATTTTTCCTCCCACGTTCACCACTTTCTCAAGCACATTTCTGCTCTTCACAGTCAACCCACCATACCAACACATAAATGAGAAAGTTAGAACAGATTCCAAGAAGCATGAATAAAATGTCCGAAGAATGTCAGTATTCACATGAATGATCGCAGCTTGCGAAGACAATATAATCTGGTTTGACATTTTTTGTGGACATACTCAACATGGGATTTAAAATTCAGCTTATTATCTATAAAAGTTCCTAAATATTTGTATGATTCAACACGTTCTACTTCAGCACCTTTGATAAAAAGTGGTGGTACAGCTTTTGGATTCTTTCTAAAATCAATCAACATTTCTTTCGTTTTTGTTACATTCAGATCAAGATAGTTATGATCGCACCAGTCAACAAATCTTTGAACCTCCTTGAAGTAAACAGAATCAGAGTTGGAAAAGATCTACAAGTGCTGAGTCATCTGAATATTTAATGTACAAAGTTGAATCACTTCCTGAACAATCATTTGTGTACAGAGTAAAAAGCACTGGTGATAAAACAGTACCCTGGGGTGCGCCAGTTGAAATGACTCTGGAAGACGAAACAACACTTTGATATCGAACAGACTGTGTCCTCTGTGTAAGAAAATCAATTATCCAAAGAATGAGCTTGTTACCCACACATTTATGTTAATGAGTTTCTTTGCCATCAGATGTGGTTGTATGGTGTTGAATGCTGATGAGAAATCAATAAAGAGAATGCGTACAAAGGAGGCAGTTTCGAGGTGTGAAAAAGCATGATGGAGAAGTGTGAGTGTGGCATCATCTGTTGATCTGTTCTGTTGGTATGCGAACTGAAACGGGTCTTGGTACTGTGTAGTATCTTTTAAAACATAACTGAGGACAATTCTTTCAAGACATTTCATTGCAACAGATGTGAGGGCAACTGGTCGGTAATCATTTAAACAGCTTGGGTTGTGAATTTTGGGTTTGAAATTGATATTACCCAAGGATTATTTTTGAGACCTGCATGTGTGTGTGTGTATAAAATATAATTGGATGCTCTTTTCCCTGCATAAACGAACTGTTTCATAACCGCCTGCAGACGTTCCTAAAGGTGGGGATCTTTGAAGGAGGGTTTCTGTATTTGGAAGCAGTTCTATTCAAAAAGAAAATTTTCCTGGAAAAAAAAAAAGCGGTCTTTAAAGAAAGAGCCTCTATATCGGAGGTGAATCTAGTAGGGACCAGACAAAAAATGCCCCCCCCCCATCCCCTCAAAGAAGGAAAAAAAAAAAAAAAAATAGAAGAGAATCTGACTAAGGAAAGTTGCATTACTGGGCAGTCAATCAAGTGTACAACTCAAGAAAAAATGTTGTGAAATACAAAAAAATCTTTACGAGGGAAAAATGAGATCAGTTTCGTGTAGACAAAGAGAGAGAAAAAAAAGTTCCTAAAGAGCAAACCTTAAGGTATGTAGTCTTATTTGGAGGTAAATCAAGTACAAACAGAGACAGGACTCTTCCAGGTTACAAAAGTAAATCTTTGAGAGGAGTCGGTCTTCGTTGAGATGTAAGTCTGATATTGACAAAGTCAGGAATGGTTCAGGGAAATAGAGGGGAGAAGCCTTTATTTTAGGATAAATCAGGTGTAACCAAAGTCAGGAACATTTGTGAGAAACACAGGGAAGCAACCTTTCTTTGGGAGGTGAATAAGGCATAACCAAAGTCAGCAATGTGCCAGAGAAGTAAGGGAAGGAGTCTGTGTAAAGGAAGAAGACAAAGTAATGTTTCAGAGGAAACAAGTCGCTAGAGGAAGGAAGTTTTGATTAGAGAGTGTGGGTGGGAGGGTGGGGGTGGGGGATTAAGTATCATACAACCAAAGTCAGCAATGTCGCAAAGCAAAAAAGCTTTTATTGGGAAGTAACTCTGGTTTATCCAGAGTCCTTGACATTCCAGAGTCAAACAGGTCTTTAAAGGATAAAGGAGGTGAATGTGATCTAACCGTAGTCTGTGAATGGAAGAAGCCATGTTTCAGGAGGTGGGTCTGCTACAACCAAAGTAGGAAAGTGCCAGAGCAGAACAAGTCTTTGAAGGGAAGGAGTTTGTATCAGGAGGTAAATCTGGTATAACAAAAGTCAGGAATGTGCGGGAGAAAACCAAGTGTTTTTCAAGGCAGAAAGGGTCAGCTGGGAGCCTTCACTAGGACTGGTAGGGGGCGAAAGAAAGAAGATGCCTTGAGAATCGACAAGGTGGTCCAGCAAGACCAGGAGGGGCAGTGGACTCTGTGGGAAAATGCTCTCCACTGAAGTCATCGCTGGAATGAAATGAGCCACGTGGCATCTCCAGGGATCAGCATCGTCCAGTTCGAACCTGCTGGAATAGAGCAAAATCAGATGACTGTACATGTCTGGTCTGTCAGGGCAACCAAACAGTAGTAACCCAGGAAGGTAAACATGGGAACTTAACCAACTGCTTAAAGAGCACTGTACTGCCAGAGGGGAGACTGTGCCACCAGAGGCTTCATCGACAACATTCCACCTGATGGGACACCACAAGTCGTGGTCTATACCAGCTGTGACATCAAGGACACGGAACTGGGGTTTACTGGCCAGAACGGAAGACTGGAAGCGCTCAGCGGACCTCCAGAATGGGAAAACCGTCCACAGATACTACTACTACTCATAGCAATAGCAATAATAACAATAACGATAGTAATTATAATATCATATACTCATCAAGAAGAGCAACTTGAGACTTGAAATTGCTCAGCTAAGGGTCATCAAAACAGTTGGTTCTGATTGAACTTACTGTAGCGTGTGAAAGCAGAATGGAGAAGCTCACGTCTGCACTACTGAAATGTCTTCCGTCTACTAATCTGGCTTCCAAGCAAACATCCTCGCCATGGAAATTGGAGTAAGGGGATTGGTAGGCTCATCAGACCATGATCTCATAAAACAGTTCAGGATTTTTTTTTTTTTTTTTTTTTTTTAAGAAGAGGACTAACCTAAAGTCAGTGACAGAAGCAGCAGAAAAGAGTTTGGCTGACTGGTTGAGGAAGAACTAAAAAAAAAAAAAAAAAAAAAAAAAAAAAAAAAAACCCGCTTCATGCGGCTTGGACGTCCCAACTTGAGACAGGTGTCCAATAGCGATGTGGACAGGGCACCCACAGCAAAAAAGACAGTGCCTTGGGATGCCCACCCATCCAGAGGTTGCTGGTTCGAAACCCAGCAATGCCATGGGGGGAAAAAAGTTCTGAAAGCAGAAGGGCATCAAGGAGTCATGACCTGATGCGTCTGGCCCTCTTAAGAGTGCAAGGAGGTCAGCAGAACCGTTTCTCTGAAGACCTAGCTGCTGTCCCTGGAGTTTCTGCCGACTGAATCTGGTACATCCACAGACAGGAATGTTTCGGAGAAAGCGAGGCCTTTTAAGAGGAGGGAGTCTGTATTTGCAGGGTCTGTATTGGGGTGTAACCTGTGTGTCGAGTGAGATGTTATCGTCACTCCACTGCTGCACTTATCAAAGGAAACATCGCCTGTCAGTGAAGGCGTCACGCTTGGCATACTAAACCTGGCTGTTCTCAGTGTATTGTTGTAGGAGTTATTGAAGATGCAATGTTTCGTATGCTAGACTTCAGTGCTGTCAGTGTGTTATTATTGGAGTCAATAAAGGGGTTAGTTCTTAATACACCTAACCATGCCATTCTCAGCGTGTTTTTGGAATTAAGGAAGGTTGAGGTTTTGTTTGTTTTTTTTTTTTAGTTCATGAAAGCTTGTTCTGTGAGTGTGATAATCAAGCAGTCAATGAAGGTGTTACCTGTTGACAGGTTGTCACAGATCTTTGCCAGGTTTGACGAAGTGAAGATGTCTGGCAATATGCTGCCCACTGCTGATGTTGGTGAGTGGTGCTGTTGTCTGCTGTGTTTTGTGCACTCTTTGTTGTCTGTTCCCCTTTCTCCTGCTCTCTCTCTCTCTCTCTCTTTTCTGGCAGTCGTGTCCTTTCCCTGTGCTGCCAGCTATTAAGATTTTCTCACGTTGAAGCCCATATACTGTTGTCTTCATGTTTTGCTTGTGGTGAAAGAAAAGAGGAAGGTAAAGAGGGGGAAAAGGTCTTCCATGGGTTTGTTCCTGATCTGTGAATGATCTGTTTTGAGTGCCATTGTCTGTGGCCATGTGCTCCATCAGGTTCACACATAACTGGCAGTTTAAAAGTGCAGGCAGCGGACAAGCGCTTGTGGATCCTTAATTTGGGTTGAAATTCATGTATTTTGAAAGCAAATTCTTGCACATCAACCCTTTTTTTTTTTAATAGTTCATATCATTACAGATTCTTATAGCTCTTTATTTTGAGGAGACGATGGGGCTGGGATAAGAAATGTATGATTCGTTGGTCTTGGTTGTGAAAAGGTCAATCTTGGATGGAAGTATTGCGATGCGATGAATAATCTACATTTCGAGACTGATTGGAAAGTGGAAACAAAACTGACCATGCGATGTTGAAAAATTTCAGGATTCAAGCATACGCGTGTAGCTTGCATCTGTTGTGGTGAGGCTGCAGGTTGTCCATATATCAGCCTGTAAGGGGTTTGAGAGGTTCTTGGACAGTGCTTCAGTCAGAACGCTGGGGGGGGGGTGTGTGTGTGTGTGTGTGTGTGTGTGTGTGTGTGTAAACACTGACTGCTATATTTTCCATCCATGAACACTGCTTTCTCTTAAGGGACTGTGTCTTTCTAACCACCTCATGGCCTCTGAAGTCCCCTGATCCCTGTCCCCAGTGAGGAATTGATCCCCAGATTGATTCCCAGAGGCTGGCAGTGATGATTTTTCTTTGGCGTGGAGGGGAGGGAGAGGTTGGACACTTTGATGGTTCCTACAAGGGTGGTAGCAGAACATGCTGACTTTGACCATACCTGTCCCTCCGCTACAGGTCAGTCGTCATGGCTGCTTTGAAACCTGGGAACCAGCCTAAAGCTTCATTTTTCTCAGTATTTTCTTTCCCAGAGCAGTTCCCCTCCCCCCCCTCCTATTTCTTTAAACAATTTTTTTTGTAATTTCCTGTCCTTTTGAAGTTAGATGTAAGGGAAGGGTTGAGTTTAGCTCGGTCTTGTGTGTTGTGTGTAAACTATCTTGCTGCAGTGTATTTGAGTGCTGATAACTTGACTTGGTTGTTCTAAGGACTGTTGTGTTTTTTGTCCATCCACAGAATGCTCACCAGGTAGGTACACTGTCCACAGCTGTGTTGCTGAGAGTAGAAGCTGCTGTCTTTAAAAAAAAAAAAAAAAAAAAAAAAAAAAAAATTTACAGCAGAGTCCTTTTAACATGAATCTTGAGGTTAATGAGAGAAAATGTGTCATACCCTGGCCAGAAACCCCCTTCATCCGAGTTCAGCTTCCACAGTTGACATTTATTTAACAAAATCATTTGCTGATGATGAATGCATGTTTTAGTCCAGACAAGCTTTTTCCAAAGAATATCAGCCAGTAGACGCCCCAGATGGAGAGCTTTTCTGTTTGTTTGTTTGTTTGGTTTTTTTTTTTTTTTTTTTGTTTCGTTATTTTCATTGGTTACTAGCAGAGTTGCAGCTGTGTTGAGTTTTGTGATGAGTTGCTGCTGGCTTGGACGATTGTACTCATACATTTGGAAAGAGCAGGCCGGCAGGTTAGGGGCCACTCACAGTCAACAGACGGGTGTCAGTTTCGGTCAGTACAGAACATCTGGAAAAGGGAATTCTCTTGCTGACCTTGAAAAGTAACAGTGACATTACCTTGCGTCGTGAATATTGTCTGTCCAAATTCCATAACCATGTCATTCTTGCAAGCAGAGCAAAACTAAAGATTTTCACAGAGGTTATCGACAATTCAGTCATCGAGAAGTTGATGCATAGAGTTTATGTATTTTAATGATTGTCTGAAAGTTTTACTATGAATTGATGTGAGGATGAAAGTTTGAGCTTCCTACGGGGTTCTCATTAAACTGGCTGTGTGCCTTTGTGGCTACAGTTCTTTAGAAAATGGGTCAGGTGAGATCATACTGTGATTGTCGTGCCTCATAGCTTTTTCACATTATTGTCATATGTTTCACTCTGACAGTTCCTGGCCGTTACTCCGTTTGGTACAATTATTCGGAGCAAATATCTCTTGTCATTTTGAAATTCATGTTAAGTGGACTCTGCTGTATTTGTTCATGTTAAAGACTGGCTTTTTGACAAAACGCTGCTATTATTGCTACTGCTGATTGATATACTCAAGGGATGTTTTGCTGCATGCATCCTACCGCCTGCTCCAGTTTTCGCTTCGTGTTGGTTTTTCAGTCATGTTTCCAAGCTGTGTTTCTGCCTGTCTGTCTGTCCAACCACCCCTCTCTTTCTCTGTCTCGTCTTTCCAAGCATCTTGAGTTTTGTCTGTCTGGTTTTACTGGTTTGTTTATGCCTGTTGCCATCTTGGAATCAGCCTTGGTGGTGTCTCCTTTGTTTTCAACTAATGCTGTGAATTTGGCTGATTTCATGAAAAATGGAACTGATTTGGGGGCATTTGCGTATTTGTTTGTTGTTGAATGGCCTACATATTCTCTTGCAAAAGAATTAGAGTGTAACAAAGAACGGTGATTTTTGGTACATATTTTATGGGATGTACATTGTGCCTACACAGGAGTATATTTGATTTTAATTAAGGCTTTGTTTTCTTAGCAAATGTGTCCACCTACTGTTCTACTCTTGTTAGTGATTCTGACTGATGTCTGTTAAATTCTCTAATCAGTGTTTAGTCCTAAAGGAAAAAGAAAAGAAGATAAGTTTTGAAGAAAAGGTGTAAAGAATTACTTAATACCTATGTTCTTGTAAACAAACCTGGGCTCTGTGTGTGTCTGTCTGTCCGACCAGTCATTTCTCTGTCTGTCTCCGTCTTTCCAGGTGTGTGCGAGTGTGGTCTGTCTGATTTAATGCTTGATGTTTTTTGCCACCTTACAGATGGGCCTCAGTTTTGTTTTCTCTGTTGCTCAGTTCACACTGTGAGTTCCTGCGGATCGATCTTAAAACAGTAGAATTAATAATTGTGCATTTGCTTGTTTGTTTAGTTCCTTTTTGTTGTTATGGAATGGCTTATTTATTGCGAAGAAACGGCAGCCTATCAAAGGATGGTGACGTTTGGTACATATTTTTGCAGTATATGCATACAACTTGCACACAAGTGTGAATGTATTTGATTTTCTTCTTCTACTTCTCTCTCTCTCTCTCTTTTGTTCTTTTTCTTCCTTTTTTTTTCTTTTCTTCATCTTTTTTTTTCTGTGTTTGTTTGAGTGATCAATCTGCATACTGTTGTCTGGATTCTTTTTGTCTGTTTTTTCTGATTCTGTCATTTGTCTGTCTGAATTTTTTCGGCTCTAACATGGCACCCATCTGTGTAGCCTCCCCGTGCATGTTGTGACTGCTCATGCAGAAGATTGGGGCCGCTGCACCAAAACTGTCACTACTCTAGAATGGCATATAAGAAGGGCATACAGTGACAGAACCATGAATTTGTTACAACATAAAATATCAATCATGTCTGAATTATCCAGTGATGCATGGTTTCTGGATTAAAAGGGGCCAAGACAGATCCGTCATCACTTCATCAGTATTTCTTAATTCAAATTCAAACAGAACGTAGTCACGTGTGTCTCATGCGACAATGTAAATTCATATAGCTCTTGTATTCATACTTTTTGAGCTTTTTGCTAAGATTGTCTGCTGTGAATACATCTAAAGCTTAGCCATATTGGAACACTTCTTCGTGGTTCAAGTTGTTGGAAGCGAGGAAAAAAAAAAAAAGAAAAATAAGAAGAGAAGACACATCAAATCGATTGAAGTTCGCCTATTCAAAACAGCTCATGATGCACAAAGAAAAGAGAAAACTTGAAAATGCTTTCCCTGTACTTAC
>JADBJO010001462.1:195000-202500 GCA_016801955.1 Conus betulinus | reverse complement strand
CCATGCAAAATTACCAGCTTGTAAATGGGCAGTGATTTTAAATTCTATAAAGAACTAAGTGTCAAAGAAACCGGAAAACATAAGTTGAGTTGGCATCGTCAGCCATTTTGTCTGTGGGTGAATGACACAAGACAACCAACGTGCTCCATTCTGATTGGTTAATGCTGTCTTACTGAGCCAGTCACCTGGCACAATATATCATGATGTCAGTGTCATAAACAGGATCTTATAACGGTAGTTTCACAAAACGAAATTTTCACAACAATCGCTGAATATCAGTGAAATTAGGCTGAACTTCTGTATCTCCACAGCAGATGAATGGAAAAATACTGCTCTTGTGCAGCTGGCAGGTTGTGTAGCATTCACCACATGCCCAACATGAAAGTTGACCTGCCCCAGGTTTGCAGGGCAGCCGTGACCGTCCTGCCATGGTTCATCAGGAGGCAGCCAGTCAGAGGAAACACACTGCGCTGCTGGGCAATGAATGACGTTGCTGGTGCTCACTGGTGCTTGTCGTAATCTGACGTCTCCTGGACTCTATGTACGGAGGGTCCCCCACCAGACAGTCATAGTGAGAGCGAGCCGACCTTCTCCTCCAGAGCTTCTCCTCCAGTTCCATGCTGCGAGGTGGGGAGGAGGGTGGGGGTAGAAGGTGGAATGTGCTCCTCACCACCCTCCTGCCAGCAGCGAAAAACTGTGGCGCTTGAAGCAGGCGCACACAGAAAAAAGAGGCGGTAAAGAGACAGTATCTGCTTTAATTGATTCCCTTAATCACCTTGCAACAGAAAAAACACAAAAAATGCTACAATAACAAATTGAAAATAATAATGCTGTTTAATCAAGTTTTGACAATTCCCATCTATGGGGACCACCACAGCAAACATCAAAATCATGGATTATTAGCGCTCATTTTATCAATGACCTCCTTTTTTTTCCCCATATAATTTTCAATAGTTTCAAAACACACTTTAAAAAGGAGCCATTATCAGAACTGATCACACATGTCAAAAAGTCAAAATCACTTTATTATCGCAAAAACGAGAAATGAATACCACGTGCAACAGTTGAAATAGGCGAAACAGGGGTCGGTATATGAAATCATGACCAATTCTCTAAAACAAAATGACCTGGCACTGCACTCGCACCACTCAGCCTGTATGCATACATACATATATATATATATATATATATATATATATATATCCTAAGGTCTTTCAAAACATTATGATGTTAGCATTGTGTGCTAAAGAAGACTAAGAAACATTTAGAATAAACAATACAACAGATTTACAGTAAACATACAAGATACGCAAGACAAATAGCTCTTAAGATCTTAAAAGTGACCACACAGAGCAGGAAGTGAAACACGTCGATCTAAAGAAGAATTTACCAAGCATTCAGTTATATCATACCGTCATTTCAGAAAGTTTGATGCAGTTTGGAGCTGCACGCCACACAGCGCCTTTACCATTCGCCATCATTCTTTGATAGTGTTTACTCTTTGCCTGGCAGGGGGAGGTGGTGCCCGCACAAACTGCACCGCATGCAGCACTGCCTCACGCAGCGGCAGAGTGGGACGTTTTGTCAAGCGACTTAACTTTTGAAACGTTACTAGTATCTTCTGAAAACACTACCATAATTTTCATAAGTTAATACTGCTAACTTATGAAAGTTATAGTAGTGTTTTCAGAAGATGGTAGTACTGGTAACGTTTCAGAAGTTAGTGGCTTCGTGTTGCGACTATCTGGTTAAAATGATCCCTGTGTGAAATTATGTCCTCTTTCTTAGTATTATTTCTATCCAGGGTCACTGATCGATGGTCATTTGGCCTATTAGTGTAGAACGAGTTTATGTGTACAATTTATGACGTTTCTGACCAATGGTCGATATCATTGACCAGTGGTCATTTTGGCCCAGATTCACTGTTTGACAGCTAGTTAGTGTAGAACGAGTTCAGATGAACAATTTATGATGTTGCTGACCAGTGGTCAGTGTCCTTGACCAGTGATAATTTTGCCGTCAAACAGTTAAATTTTGCCAAAATGACCTGGACAATGACACTGACCACCGTCAGCAGCGTCATGGATTGTTCACATGAACTCATTCTACACTAACTAGCAGTCAAACAGTGAATTTGGGCCAAAATGGCCACTGGTGAATGCCATTGATCCATGGTCAGAAACGTCATAAATTGTTCACATGAACCCGTACTATACTGATTAGCAGTCAAGCGGTGAAAATAGGCCAAATGACCATCGATCAGTGACCCTGGATAGTAATAATACTAAGAAAGAGGACATAATTTCACACAGGGATCATTTCACTAGATAGTCACAACGCGAAGCTAGTAACTTCTGAAATGTTACTAATACTACTATCTTCTGAAAACACTACTATAATTTTCATAAGTTAGCAGTATTACTACTATCTTAGGAAAATTATAGTAGTGTTTTCAGAAGATAGTACTACTAGTAACGTTTTCAGAAGTTAGTCGCTCGACATTCCATTTTCTCTGGTGCCATCATCTCCATCCAACGACAGCCCCCCCCCCCCCCCCCACCCCCCCCCCCCCCTCCCCCGTTGCAAATATACCACCCACATTGACACAAACGAACTCATCGTGGGCATGAATATGGGGCAGGAATTTCGAAGTTATGATTAGTCATAACTTGACCTGTTTTGGCGTGGTGTGCCTTAGCCTGGTGCATTTTGATTCTGCTCTGTCATCACCTGTGGTGGAGAGATTTGCTAAAGACAGCGACTGAAGTGAGACTCTCTCTGTCCTGGCAGGCCTGTCGGTCACAGTGTCAGTCTCTTTGATCTGAAGGGAACTAGAAAAGAAAAAGAAAACACCCGAAGGTGCTGGGGAGGACCCAGAGAAGCACTGTCTTCACCTGCCTTTTGAGCAGTCCTGTACCACCCTTGGAGGCCTGCGCTGTGTTGACTATGGGTACAGGCGCGCGCAAGACACTCCATTAAGATATCAAGGGACATAACTGCTCCTGAACAGACGTAAATCAGACTACAGGATGCAACTCATAACAGCCTTAAAGTAGCATCCCCATGGGTTGTATCAGCCCGTATTTTCATGACTGCAGAGCCCACCGGCGAAAAACACCACCCTCCAGCTGTCGAGCACACCTCACAGACCCAGCCACCCCTGCCCACGGACAGACGAAGACAGTGCCACTCCAGACACAGCCAAGCTTTCGCCATACGGTCTTATGTGCCCTCAAGAGAGAATCCAAAGTTGTAGTCTTTCCCACTGTCAACAGGACTTTCCCTGTGGTCACAGTGTCAGTCTCTTTGATCTGAAGGGACTCTCTCTCTCTCTCTCTCTCTCTCTCTCTCTCTCTCTCTCTCTCCCCCTCCATCCATCCATCCCAAGTAAAGTTTTTCCCTCCCTCTCTCTCTCTCTCTCTCTCTCTCTCTCTCTCGCTCTCCCCCCCCCCCCCCCCCCCCCCCCCCCCCCCCTCTGTTTCCATTCCTCTCCCTCTCCCGACAGTCCCATTTTTGCCTTCTTTCTCACCTTTGCTAAGATCCTAATCTATTTTGTCCCCCCCCCCCCCCCCCCCTTTCCTTTTCTTCGTTTGTGAATAAAAAAAAAAAAATGCTGAAAGAGAATTTTGATTTATCGGTCACAAAGTGGTAGTGTATTTTAAGACTCCAGGTGCTATCTTGAGGATAATTGAGTGACTTTTCCTGGTCTCGTTTTAGACGTTTTATGTTTTAAACTTTCCTGTTGAGGATGGGTGGGGGGGGGGGGGGGGGGGGGGAGAGGGGAGGAGAGATTAGAGCTTTACCTTGGTTTGTTTTTGCCACATCACCTGCTCTGCCCCCTCGTCTCGCCTTTCGTGGCATGTGGTACACTTTGGCTGCTGTGGCAGTGGGGGAGTCAGCTGCAAGAATCCTGATGTTCCGAAGAGAGTGGAGAAGGAGGTGGGTGGGGGTTGGGGGTGGAGGGGGGCGTTGGGGAGAGGAAAAAGGGGGGGGGGGGGGGGTTCATTGATGTTTATTTATAGTAAATATCTAACAAGAAGAGAACTCTTGTAGACATGGTTTATGTTCTAGGTCAGTAGTGTGGTAGACAGGCTTCACGGCTTGTCAGCTGGGAGTTAAAGCAAAGTGTGTGCAGTGATGGAGGGGGGAGGGGAGAAGGAAGATGAGGGGGGGGGGGGGGAGGGGAGGGTGGTGGGGGAGGGTATGAGGTGTGAAGGTTCGTTGAGTGCGCAGGCTCAGCACCGACTGCCTCCTGCACTGGAAATGACGGATGTTGATTTGTCTGTTGCAGTCTTCAAACTGGAGATGGGGTAGTCTCCCCCCCCCCCCCCCACCCCCCCCCCCACTTGTCCTTCCGTTCCCCCGTCTGTCTGCCTGTCTGACTCTCTCTCTCTCTCTCTCTCTCTCTTTCTGTCCTTTTTCGGTCTGATTCTCCTCTCGTCTGTCTGCCTGTCTCGACTCTCTCTCTGCTCTCTCTCTCTCTCTCTCTCTCTCCTCTCAGTTTTCGGATCTCTCTCTCTCTCTCTCTCTCTCATCCTCTCTCTCTCTCTCTCTCCTCTCTCTCTCTCTCAGTTTCTCGCCTCTTCTCTCTCTCTCTCCTCTCTCTCCTCTCTCTCTCTCTCTCTCTCTCCTCTCTCTCTCTCTCTCTCTCCTCTCTCTCTCTCCTCTCTCTCTCTCTCTTCTCTCTCTCTCTCTCAGTTTTTCAGATCTGATTCCCCTTCCCTCCCCCCCCCCTCTCTCTCTCTAGCCCCCCCCCCCCCCCCCCCCCTTTCCTTTTCTCTATCAGTGTCTGTCGCTGTCCACTTGCATTCTTGCTCTCATGTTTCCGGCACATGGAGACTCTTTTCTCTTGCTTGTGCACACCCTTCATAGAGCTGTAGCCTTAATTGAATAAAACACCTGTGTCTGATTCAGTGTTTTTGGATCTGACTCTCTCTCTCTCTCTCTCTCTCTCTCTCTCTCTCTCTCTCTCTCTCTCTCTCTCTCTCATAAGGAAACCTTTTCTCTCACGCTCATTCTCTGTTTCTGTCTGTCTCCCCCCCCCCCCCCTCCCTTCCACCTTCCCTCCTTCCCTCTCTCTGTCTCTGTGTCTGTTTGTAGGAAAGAATAGAGAGGCAGTGGTGCTTGATGTTTGAATTTCTCTCTTCTCGGATGTGTCTCATGCCTGTAAGTATGCACGGGTGTATGTATGCCCGTGCAGAGGGGTAGGGGTGTGGGAAGGTGAGTGGATGGGGATGGGGATTGCGCAAACATGTAGTGGATGACTTTGTGAAGAAATCACTTTTTACCTGCCGAAGCAGTTTTAGAGGGGTCAGCCAACCCCTGGCTTAGCTTGGTATCATGCCAGATTCAGTTCGTCTGTCCTGTTGTTTGATTTATTCCCCATTCCCATTCCCCGTTTGCCTACCCATCCACCAGACATACACAGGTGAGCTTGGCGCCCCGGCCTGAGATCCCCTTCCTCCTGCATCCCATGGTTTGCCACATGATGAGATTGAGTGGGGGAAAAAAAAAAAAAAGGAGGGGGGGGGTGGGGGTGGGGGGCAGGGGGGTTGGATGTGGGTGTTTTCCCAACTTCACTGCCTCCCCCTTCCATCCTTTCTCCCAACCCCTCCCATCTCTTCCCCCCCCCCCCCCCCCCCCCCCCCCCCCCCCCCCCCAACACACATACACACACACACACCAATTTCATATATGTCAGTCTTTCTGTTGCGATTTTAAGGTGTAGGTAGAAAGAAAGACTGTAAATGTTGTCCAGAATGGACGCTAGTTCTTCCTTTGGTTAGTGTGTTATTTGCCTGTACCACCTTTAAAAAATTTTTTTTTTAAAAGATGTTATGTGTGGAACTGTTGTGCTTTGGGTTGTTGATTTGGTGCTCATTGTGATCCTTTGAGACAGAAAAGTGGAATGGTTATGTACCCCTCACCTCACCTCTCTGAGCTCAAGTTTTATCTCCCTGAAGGAGGTCAGCAAGTTCAGCTGCGATACTTTGCCCGACATCTGGCCGTGGACCATATTGGGAGTTGGTCAAAACGAACAGGAATTCTTATCTACTTAACACACGACCAGAGGTTGAGCGGAGATAAGGATGTATTGAGTTTGAACAGTGTCCAGTATTCCTCGGCCAGATCTGTATCTGTTCAACACGTTTTTCACCGTTTATTTCACTGATGAATACCAACAAGTCATAGTTTTACTATGTTGTCTATGGGGACAGGTGACTTTGTTTTAATCACCAGAGACTTTTGAATGGGCAGTCATTTAGTGTTCAGACTGGCAAAGGTCTTTGTCATGCAGTGTGGAAAAAAAACAAAAAAAAAAAAAAACAAATGAGCGAAGTAATGAAAAAAAAAAAAAAAAAAACAAAACAAACAAACAAACAAACCCAAAATTCAACAACTTTGATGTCACATTAAAGAAGACATAGTCAAGATATTACGAGTTGATCGAAATATTTTACATGTTTGTACATGTGTGTTGCGTTGGCTGCTTTTTGTGTGTGTGTGTGTGTGTGTTGTGTGTGTGTGTGTGTGTGTGTGTGTGTGTAAATCCCGTAAATGGAGCAGTGTAAAGATATGAGTTGATTGAAATATTTACATGTATGTTGCAAGACTTCATGTGTCAGTTTGTTTTCAAGTTTCTCTCTATATGTGACGTGACAGCACATTTAGTGTCTGCTAGGTCAGTTTTAGTTTATGAATGAAAATGTAAGAAAACTCGTTTCTGGTGATTTGGGGGAGGGGGGGTGGTGGTTAGTGTTCAGTTACCAGCCATTTTAAGACCTGGGTCGGAAAGATTAGCTACCTACCCACTCACAAGGTTCTTAGAAGACATTCAGCCTTGCTTTTTTAAAAGGTTTAGAGGGAAATGCTCGTGAGTTGGTAGATAAGGAAGAGAGTGTACCTACTCCATTGGAATATAAAGGTGATAAAGCATATCAGATCATTGGCTGTTCTGAGCATGTTGTCTGAAATGATCTCTGCCGCTCATTGTACTTCTTCATTGTGATGAGTCACGCACGCACACACGCACACACACAGACACACACACACACACACACACACACACACACACACACACAGAGTCACACACGCACACACACACACATACACACACACAGAGTCTCACACACACACACACACACACACACGCACGCACGCACGCACGCACACACACAGTCACACACACACACACACACACACACACACACACACACACACACACACACACACACACACACACACACAATATATGCGATAAATCACCTCCTATGTTGTAGTTACTTAGCTGACCACAGGAGCGTTCTAAGGAGACGCAGGAGGGGCTTGAGAGTTGAAGTGGGGAAAGGAAGGAGTTGGGGGGGGGGGGGGGGGGGGGGGGGGATAACAAAGGAATAAGGGTAGGAAGGCATTCATGTGTGTGTCTGTGCACGTGTGTATGAGTGTGCGCGCATGTGTGAATGTGTGTGTGTGCGCGTGTGTGCGTCCATGTGTTGGTGT
>JADBJO010001462.1:182500-190000 GCA_016801955.1 Conus betulinus | reverse complement strand
TTTTTTTCTTTTTCTTTTTCTTTTTTTTTTTTTTTTTTAACCCTGGCTGACTCAAGTCGTCGCGGCCGCTTTTTTTTTTATTATTATTATTTTTTTTTTTTTTTTATTAAAAAGCGTGCACGTTGGTTCAGTTCTCCCTGTTGGGATTGTGTATTTCTTTCCCTTTGCCTTCCTGGGGGGGGGGGGGGGGGGGGGGGGGGGGGGGGATGATATCTGCCTTGGGACGTCGGCAGAGTGCAACCCGCTCGTTTGGGAGGATGAAGCCCACCATTAGGGGCAGGGAGGCAGGGAGGACAGTGAGGGGAGTGAAGTGGAGGTAGAATCTATTTTTTTTTTGACATGCCTGCCTCTACGGGAGGCCTTGCCATCACCCCCCCCCCCCCCCACCCACACACACACACACACACCACACACACACACACACACACATACCCAACCACCCTCACCCCTTGCTCCTTTCTACTCTTGTTGTTTAACAGTTCAGTGTGGCCAAAAATATTTCCTCCCACCCTTTTCATCATTATCACTGATGGTTTTTGTTGCTTGCTTTTCGACATGATAGCAAACGGTGAAAAAAAAAAAGAGTTCTTTTGATGCATGAGAGCAGCTACAATGGATGACTTAAGTCCACGAGCACTGCTAGTATTGTTTGTTGTTGTGTGGGACGGAATCCCTTTAAATAAAAGACCAGGGCTTCCACTTCAACATGAATTTGAGGATTTCACCAAAAACTGAAACTAGAAATCAAAAGATACCCCCCCCCCCCCCCCCCCCCCCCCCCCCCCCCCCCCCCCCCCCCCCAAAAACAAAACAAAAACAAACCCCCAAACACCCCCCCCCCCCCCCCCCCCCCCCCCCCCCCCACCCACCCTTAAAGTAGCGTTCATAATAAATTATTCTTGGATGTCTGATCACACATTTGATATGTGCCAGCAAACGACACTGAAGTCACAAAGATCTCGAATTCTTTTTTTTTAAGAATAGTGTTTGCGATTTTGTCTGACCAGCTAAAGACAAGCTGACGTCGAGTTCTGACAATATGGTGCGTCAGTAAGATGTTGAAACGATCCTGAAATCCTAAAATCGTAAGTGCTGTATCCGCCAAACAGACCAAACGAATCACAAAACACGATGTGTTTCGACCTCATAGGTCTTCTTCAGGCAAGATAAAAAAAAAAAAAAAAACACCTCAAGGACAATGAAAATGAAGAACGAGCAGTCACTTATTTCGTTGAATTCGGCGCAAGATGTCATTGGCAGTGGTCGGCTCAACTGTCAGCAAAGCTGACATTGCCCTTTTGAATGCAGGAAGATGCCATAATGTGCTGTTTTTTCCCCTCACGACATGCATCCCCTATCAGTTCTCTGTTCTTGACCTTGTCTTATTTCCCAACTGTCTGTCGTCTCCCCCCCCCCCCCCCCCCCCCCAAAAAAAACGTTGAGCCACCTGTAACCTCCTTCTTCTCTCTCCCCCCCCCCCCCTTCTTCCCTGCTCACCCCCATGCCACCCTCCCCCCTCCTCCACCCTGAACTATCTGGTTTCTCCGTCTGTGACAGTAGACTTGGCCTGTGGCCCCGTGTGTGTGTGTGTGTGTGTGTGTGTGTGTGAATGGTGTGACGGGGGGAGTCACGGCTGTGACAAATGTAGAATGAGGCGCGGTGGGGGGAGGGAGGGAGGTGGGTGGGGAGAGAGTGGGAGGGAGAGCGGCTGTTCGACCCCTGGGGCCAGTTTTCCAACACGGGGGGGGGGGGGGGGGGGGGGGGGGGGGAGCTTGAGTAGAGTGGAGGTGTGGGCCCTGTGTGTGTGTGTGTGAAGGGGTCCACACGTGGCCCTGTCTGTGCCGGACCATTCCTGCAGTGGCAGTGTGTGCCAGCCTGGGGCTATAGGGCTCCACCTGGAGAGATTTGAACACTCATCTGCCCACCACTCTTTTAACACTGCCTGCCGTTGGGATTTGCAGAGAAGGGGGGCGTGTGGGTGGTGTGTGTGTGTGTGTGAGTGAAAAGAGGGTTGCTCGTGGTGAGGTGGCGGTGTAGAGACAGAGGAGCTGTGTCTGTGTGTGTGTGTGTGTCCCGGGGTGGGTGATCGAGGTGCTGATGGTGACCTGTGGCAGGACATTATGATCCATGTAGCTGAGCTGTGCTCCTCCTCGTCACACCATCGCCAGTGAGCTTGGATTCCTAATGTGAAAACTGTGCGACGTGTTGGCCTGCGAGAGTGAGCTAGCTGCTTGGCGTGGCTGCGACGGATTCCGCATTTCATGGGTGTAGTTCGTGATTTGCATACGTCCTGGGTTTTTTTTTTTTTTTTTTTTTTTTTGGTTGAAATTTTAGAGTTATTTCAGGTGGAATTGCTTCTCTCTCTCTCTCTCTCTCTCTCTCTCTCTCTCTCTCTCTCTCTCTCTCTCTCTCCATTACTTTTATCGGTTTTTTTTTTTCTTTTTCTTTTTCTTTTTTAAGCTTCACGGTTGTGTGTTTGTCTCGTTCCCTCCCACATGCAGGTTTACTGGTTTCAAGGATTTAAATTTTGAAATCTATACAGGTGTGTAGATGCAGTTTTTCACCCGTGCTGGGCGGGTGACGGAAATGATCATGAGACAGGACAGGTTTGAGGGTGTCAGGCTGGGGGGGGCAGTAACTGTCATCAGGGAACACACCTGAATTGAAATCGAAAAGAAACTTTTGAAACTCTTTTTTTTTTTTCCACAACATATTTTGTTTGGCATGAAAATGTTCCGCGGGCAAAAGTGCACAAATGTGTGTGTGTGTGTGTGTGTGTGTGTGTGTGTGGGAGGGAGACATTTTCGCTTTCCCTTCAACACCTTGCACGTACGTTTGGCAATTGATAATTATTGTCACCAGTGTATGATTATTGCCATCCGAGGGCTGAAGCTTTTGAAACTTGAGTTCAACTATGAATTGAATCATTTGCCTTTCTTTCGGTATACCATTTTTGCCTTAGAAGAGACGGAGGGACAGCTTCATTGTTCATAGGCTTAGAGCATAATATTGTATCCGGCAAAAATCTACACAGTTCCTGTATGTGGCTGTAGAGTCCTTTTATTGAAGAAGACAAAGGGGAGATGGGAAGATGACACTGAAACCACGGAATATGGATAGAAGTGTGTGAAGTGTGTACAGTCTTCATGGAAAATGTAGTCAGCAGGCAGGAAATTTAAATGTTATTGATTTGGGTGGTTTACCCAACTTCTCTTGTGAGTTTGCAGCTAAAATATTTGTCGTTGTGGTTCATGTTAAAATTGACTAGACATCTGGATGCCAGGCAAATAAATGACGTGATGGGAGATGAATGAAGTAAGACATCCCTTCAGTGAAACAAGGTTGGTCTGTGATGGGTTTTTCTTTGCTTTTTAGACAGGCATGGGGAGAAATGGGCGAGGCGGGGGTACTTTATGAATTCAAAGTCTTAGAAATTTTACCTCCACAGCATTGATCTTCATGTCAGTAATCAGCTACTTAGAAGGTCTCTCTTGTTATTTGAAAATATTTATGATACTTAAATACGCTAGTTTCCATGTGAAAATAAATTTGGTTTAGGAAGAAATAAAGTGGGTTTTAGTAAAACAAACAAACGAGCAAACAGACAAAAAAACACACACATGCCATTTTTTGGGTTTTTGACCAGTTGGTGAAGCCACTTTATAGGGTAGCCCAGTTTACACACACACACACACACACACACACACACACACACACACACACACACACACACACACACACACACATGCGCACCATGTGTCTGAATCATACCATCCACCCTCAGTAATTCAATCTTTGCCTCCTTCCTTATCATAGGGAACGTGAATGTGAGCTGACAAAGAAAGAAAAGAAGAAGGCATTCATGCATGTACGCACAGACAGACACATTTACACACGCGCGCGCGCGCGCGCACGCAAGCACGCACGCACGCACGCACACACACACACACACACACACACACACACACACACACTCGCAATCACAAGCGTTCACATGTGCATGCACACAGGCCTACAGTTTTCATAATCAATCTCCAGAGAAAGAGAGAGAGAGAGAGAGAGAGAGAGAGAGGAGAGAGAGAGAGAGAGAGAGTTTGCTGGTAAATGTTTTGAGTGAAGGGTCGGAAAGTTAAAACTGGTGTTGTAAAACCAGAATGTTGACGACGTTGAAAAAAAGGGTAATCTTTAACACACACACACACACACACACACACACACACACACACACACACACACACACACACACACACACCAGCCACACACACACACATACACACACCAGCCACACACACACACACACACACACACACACACACGCACACACACACACACACAGAGGCACACTTAGATGTGTGTGTTGGTTCCTCCCCGTTTCACCTGCATCTCTCGGCTCTGCTCTCCCCCACCCCCCCCCCCTCTCTCTCTCTCTCTCTCTCTCTCTCTCTCTCTCTCTCTCTCTCTCTCTCTGTGTCTTTGTCTTTCCCTCGCTTTCTCTGTTTCTGTCTATGTTTCTGTCTTGCTCTCGTTCATAAATCTATTCTCTCTCTCTCTCTCTCTCTCTCTCTCTCTCTCTCTGTCTTTGTTTCTCCCTCGCTCTCTCTGTGTCTGTCTATGTGTCTGTCTTGCTCTCGCTCTCAATCTGTTCCTTCTATCTCTTTCTCTCTCTCTCTCTCTCTCTCTCTCTCTCTCTCTCTCTCTCTCTCTCTCTCTCTGTCCTTGTTTCTCCCTCGCTCTCTCTGTTTCTGTCTGTCTATGTATCTTTCTCTCGCTCTTAATCTATTCTCTCTCTCTCTCTCTCTCTCTCTCTCTCTCTCTCTCTCTCTCTCTCTCTCTCTCTCCGTGTCATTTGTTTTTCCCTCGCTCTCTCTGTTTCTGTCTATGTGTCTGTCTTGCTCTCGCACTTAATCTATTCCTTCTCTCTCTCTCTCTCTCTCTCTCTCTCTCTCTCTCTCTCTCTCTCTCTCTCTCTCTCTCTCTCTTTATCTTTGTTTCTCCCTCGCTCTCTCTGTTTCTGTCTGTCTATGTGTGTGTCTTGCTCTCGCTGTTAATCTATTCCTTCTCTCTCTCTCTCTCTCTCTCTCTCTCTCTCTCTCTCTCTCTCTCTCTCCATTCTTTCCTCACTCACTCCCCCTCTCTCCCCCAACACCCCCCCCCCCCCACTTCCCCCACCTCCGCCCCGTCCCCTACATTCTCGCCCTCCTGTCAGTGTTTGCCTATTCTATGACCTTTACCACCTCATCCACCCATGCTCTGGGCCATTCATGTTTGAAGACCATTTTGGGTTCTGGCGCTTTTGCACGGTATGCATGTATGTATGTATGCATGTATGTATGTATGTATGTATGTATGCATGTATGTATGTATGTATGTATGGTATGTATGTATGTATGTATGTATGTATGTATGTATGTAGTATGTATGTATGTATGTATGCATGTATGTATGTATGCAGGTATGTATGTATGTATGTATGTATGTATGTATGTAGAAGAGGCAGAGGGGCAGGAAGCTACACCGTGCAGCAGTGCCCTGCAGAATGTTCACTGCACTAGCATTCAAAGAACCCAAGGTGGAGACGGTCCCTTGTCAAAGGGAAAGGTCAGAGTTCGGGGTTACAGCAAATGTCAGGTTGTAACAACAAAAAGTTTGAACAGATGAAAATTGCCCTGGCTCGATGGATTTTTTTTTTTTTTTTTTTTTTGTGAAAAAGATGATTTTATCCTGGAATTTGGGGGGGTCAGTAAGTTAGGTCAGTGGGACGTCAGCGAAAATAGAGCGATGCATGGCTTGTGGACGTTTTTGGTGTTTCTACGCCATTGGTAGGGCGCAAGGACTTCGGAGTGTGAAAAGGCCAGCAGACGACAGGAAAGGGAAGGACCCGGTGGATCGTGCTTGCATAGAAAAAGAAGCGGACGTGAGACCTGCCTCAAGAGTCAGGCATGGTGTGGGTCAAGGGCTGGACTGTGCGATGAATGTGTTTTGGTACTGGCTGATCTGGGGGGGAAAAAAAAAAAAAAAAAAAAAAAAGAAAAAAAAAAAGCCAGATGCAGCTTCGAGCGTAACAGGGGAACACGTAGCGTTTTGGGCCTAAACTGTGACCGTGGACTCGGATCGAAGGCGTCTTTTCTGTAACATGATTTCTCGAAAGAAGCGAAAGCAAGCACTACCAGTAGGAAAGTTGCGTCCCTTTGCTACATGTTGAACCGCCCCCCCCCCCCCCCCCTGTAAAGCAGACTCGATCAGTTTCCAGGAATCTGAAACTGTATCTTGAAGTTGAGACTGAAAGGGGAGGGGGGGGGGGGGGGGTGCGACTGGATAGATGTTTTTTGGTGACGCGTCACGCAGACCCTGATGTATTTTGAAAATTTGGCATACAAAGCGCCCCTCCCCCCGCCCCCCTGCCCCCCCCCCCCCCCTTCTGGTGGTAGTAGCACTATCTATCAACCTTTTCAACCATGCTCATGTTGTGTGTTATGTAAAGTTTAGATATCACTGTCGTCCCATGAAATTTCATTGTCTACTACTGCTACCTCTTTGGTATACACCGTCACTCGGCCAAAAAGATGTCTCGGCATACTGAGAGACGCGATGTTAAAAAACGGACTCCAGGGGAAGACACTGAAGTATTTGAAAAAATGACAAGCGGTGATGGCCCTTTCATGTTTCTTAGTTCCCCCCTCCGTACGTTTATGATCGACTTTGATCTGATCCACTGAACCGAAGAATTTGAAATCATTCATCAGAGGCGAAATGGGAGGTTTACCAGGGTCTTTTTTTTTTCCCATGTGCAAGGCACCACTCACAGGTTTTTGTATTGCTGCCTCTGTCAGTTACACATGATGAAAAGATGGCATCGCTGTCCATGAAAAGAAGAAAGAAAACAACCAACCAACCAACCAGAAAAAACAACCAACAAAACAAACAAACGACCTGTTCTTCCAAAGAAGAAAGAAAGAAAGAAAACCAAAAACCAACCAAGAAAAACAACCAACCAAACAAACGACCTGTTCTTTCCAAAGAAGAAAGGAAACAAACCAACAAGGGAAAACGACCAACCAGACGACCTGTTCTTCCCAAAGAAGAAAGAAAACAAAACAAAACAAGCAAGCAGACCAGAAAAAACAACCAACCAACCAACCAACCAAAACGACCAAACGATCTGTTCTTTCCTCGTGTATTTTGAAACGTAACGACGACCACCTTATACCCAGCAACCATGGGTATGGTTGTAGAAGTTGCCACCGAAGCGTTGTGTGTGTGTGTGTGTGTGTGTGTGTGTGTGGTGGCCTGTACTTCGTTTTTGTGCGTGAGCAGCAGAATCACACTAGAATGGACTCTTGGAACACACGTGCTGTGAGCGGAAGATGGATCTCTTCTGACATGTCATGTCGGTGAGAAACCGGGTCTTTACTGTCATCGACCTGCTCACATTGGTGTGTTCATGTAGTTCCAAACGTCCACGTGTACACACTTGCGTGTTCGTGTAGTTTCTGTACGCCC
>JADBJO010001462.1:172500-180000 GCA_016801955.1 Conus betulinus | reverse complement strand
AAAGTGTGTTCCAAGTCATGTCCGTATCGTTTCAGGAAAACAAAGGGAAGAGAAAACCTCCCTGTGAGCACCCCCCCCCCCCCCCCCCCCCCCCCAAAAAAAAAAAAAAAAAAAAAAAAAAAAAAGAGCTGTAAAAAGCCATGTCCTCTTTCATTTTGTGGTTTATTAGGGTAATGGTTTTCGATAGATAGGGGCATGGGTTTTTTGGTGCTTTGAAGGAGGGTGGGGGTGGGGGTGTAGGGGTTTAGGCTTCCACTACGGTATGACCCAGTGGTACAGAAGGCAGTGCGGACAACATAGTGCGGCATTGAGTCGTTCTGCGTTGGAAACGTTGTAACAACTCTTTGCCTACGGAGATCGTCCTCAGTGACCCGCGTTCATTCTGAGGGGCCGATCACCGATGGGATTCACGACAGAAACCAGCAGTGTCTTGCATGTGTAGTCCTCAACACTCGGGGGACTGAATGAACGATCAGTCTGACCTAGCTGATTGCCTACACCGCCCTGTGTGTGTGTGTGTGTGTTAGTGTTAGTGTTAGTGTGTGTGTGTGTGTGTGTGTGTGTGTGTGTGTGTGTGTGTGTGTGTGTGTGTGGTTGTTGTTGTTGTTGTCTTCAATGTAACGTCTATCCACATAGTGATATTAGACGGTGTGTGTGTGTGTGTGTGTGTGTGTGTGTGTGTGAAATGCCCGACGCTTTGTGTGTGTGTGTGTGTGTGTGTGTGTTGTGTGTGTGTGTGTGAAAAATGCTCGACGGTTTGTGTGTGTGTGTGTGTGTGTGTGTGTGTGTGTGTGTGTGTGTGAGAAAAAATGCCCGACGGTGTGTGTGTGTGTGTGTGTGTGTGTGTGTGTGTGTGTGTGTGTGTGTGGAGTGTGTGTGAAAAAATGCTCGACGGAGGAGTGTGTGTGTGTGTGTGTGTGTGTGTGTGTGTGTGTGTGTGAAATGCCCGACGGTGTGTGTGTGTGTGTGTGTGTGTGTGTGTGTGTGTGTGTGAAATGCCCGACGGTGTGTGTGTGTGTGGTGTGTGTGTGTGTGTGTGAAAAATGCTCGACGGTGTGTGTGTGTGTGTGTGTGTGTGTGTGTGTGTGTGTGTGTGTGAAAAATGCTCGACGGTTTGTGTGTGTGTGTGTGTGTGTGTGTGTGTGTGTGTGTGTGAAAAAACGCCCGACGGTTGTCTTAAAAGCAAGGTGGTGGTGTCGGGGTGGGATGGAGCTCGGGGCCTGTAAGGAATGGAAGTCTCCTTCTGGACATGCACCGTGCTCCCTCCCTCCCCCTAACGGCGGGCCGGGGCCAGACATTCACTGGCGGATCGATGCATTGATTTCTTCAGCCAGTCTTTTTTTTTTTTTTTCTTTTTTTTAAATAAATTCATCCACCCCCCCGCTGTCATGACAGTTTGGCAACTTCTGAAGGTTTCGAACGGTACGTGAAGGTTTTGAACGGTACGTGAAGGTTTGAACGGTACGTGAAGGTTTGAAACGGGTACGTGAAGGTTTGAACGGCACGTGAAGGTTTGAACGATTATCTGCTTTGATGAGTCCCGTTCATGCAGTCACGGCTTTCTCAACGCTTGTTACGGCGGCTTACTTGGGGTCTGAGGAGGTGATGTTTGTCTGCACCCTAGGAGTAAGCAAACACGTAGTTTTTTTTTGTTTTTTTTTTTCCCCCATAAATTTCTGCCCCAGCCCTGGCGGCTGGCAGATTGTATGTAACCTGGTAAACTTGTGGGACACTCCTCTGCTCATTCCTCTTGAGGTCAGGGCGACCGAGGACTTTTTTTTGCCGCTTTGGCTTTCGCCGATGGGCATTTTCTGGACTTCCTCGTGGGAGGGAGGGAGGGAGGAAGGAAGGAAGTGGGTTGGGGGGTTGTACGGGTTGAAAGAGGTTGTGTGTGTGCGTGTGTGTGGTGTGTGTGTGTGTGTGTGTGTGTGTGTGTGTGTGTGTGTGTGTGGTGTGTGCCGCGCGCGTGCGTGCGGTGCGTGCGTGCGTGCGAGGGAGGGAGGGGGATGGGGGAGTTTTGTCAGCACTGGGAAAATCTCCCAGGAGGTTGAGCGTGTCTTTCCGTTTACCAGTTACTGGAAGTCGGGCAACAGAACACACTGCCGATCGTTCCAGCGACCAGTTCCTGACTTCAGGCACCGTCCGATCCACGACAGCTTTTCCGTTGACCCACGCACAGTCCATGTGGACGGATAGAGAACATAAAGAGCATACTTCATATTGCGCTCTGACTTTTTCCTTTTTGTACCTCCCAGTTCTTATTGAACAGGGAGTACTTTAGAATGGGAAACGAAGAAATGCTGTGCGTGTGCGTGTGTGTGTGTGTGTGTGTGTGTGTGTGTGTGTGTGTGTGTGTGTGTGTGTCTGTATGTGTGTCTATCCGTGGTCAAATGTGTGTTCCACTCGCTCCAGACAAAACTACAGGGGCCAGTCTTTCTGAAAAATTTGTAGGTATGTTCATTATGGGTCACGGATGGTGCCCGATGTTTTAGTTTACCATTATAGCCGTTACTAACGGCTGTAACGGCCTGTAACTGTTTTTCTTCTTTATGGAATATCTCAGAAAGTACTAGACCGATCTTTGTGAAAGCTAGCAGGTGTGTTCGTTATGGGTCACGGAAGATGCCCGATGTTTTAGTTTACCCCGTGACAGCCGTTACTAACGGCTGTAACGGCCTGTAACGGTTTTTCTTCTTTATGGAATATCTCAGAAAAATACTTGGCCGATCTTCGTGAGAAATTTGTAGGTATGTTCATCATGGGTCACGAATAATGCCCGCTGTTTTAGTTTAACCGTTATAGCCGTTACTAACGGCTGTAACTGCCCATAACGGTTTTTCTTCTTTATGGAATATCTCAGAAAGTACTTGGCCGATCTTTCTGAAAATTTGGAGGCATGTTCATTATGGGCGACGGATGATGCCCGGTGTTTTTGGTTTACCGTCATAGCCGTTACTAACGGCTATAATGGGCCCAAAACTGTTTTTCTTTTTTATGTGGAATGTCTCAGAAAGTACTCGGCCGATCTTTCTGAAAACTTGTAGGTATGTTCATTATGGATCACGGATGATGTCTTACGTTTTAGTTTGCCGTTATAGCCTTACTAACGGCTATAACGACCCATAACGGTTTTTTCTTTTTTATGGGAATCTCTCAGAAAGTACGTGGCCGATCTGTCTTAAAATTTGTAGGTGTGGTCATTATGGGTCACGGATGATGCCCGATGTTTTAGTTTACCGTTGTAGCCGTTACTTAAAGGCTGTAACGGCCCCTAACGGTTTTTCCTCTTTCATGGAATATCTCAGAAAGTACGAGGGCCGATCTTTTTGAAAATTTGTAGGTAGTGTTCATTATGGGTCATGGATGCTGCCCGATGTGTAAGTTTACCGTTATAGCCGTTACTAACGGCCCATAATGGTTTTCTTCTTTATCAAAAATCTCCGAAAGTTCTTGGCTGATCTTTCTGAAAATGTGTAAGTATGTTCATTATAGGTCACAGATGATGGCCGATGTTTACCAGAATAGCCATTACTAACGGTTACACCAGCCCAAGACGATTTTTTCCTCTTTATGGAATATCTCACGTGTATTCAGGATAAACTGGGGAGTACGTTTATATGCTTTGCATCTTGTTTTCTCCTTATTTCTTCTTCTTCTCTTCTTTCTTTCTCTTCTTCTTCTTCTTTCTGCTTTTTTTGTTTGTTAAATCATTTGGGTGAGTTTCAGAGATAGGAAATAATATTGATTGCAAAGATCACACACACACACACACACACACACACACACACACACACACACACACACACACACACACACGCACGCACGCACGCAGAGAGAGAGAGAGAGAGGGGGGGGGGGGGGGGGGGGGCGCTGAGTGAATGGGTGAGTGACAAGATTAGGTCAAAGGCGCGAAGTGAACGAACACAGAATACTACAAAGCGACTGACAGCGTGTCAGGTGGAAACAGATGACGATGACGATAACGGAAGAGACGACGATAAAATGTCGGAAGATGCAAAGCTGTGTTCTGTCTCTGGAGCCGTAACAGTGCAAGTCGTACATAGTTTCACTGGACTGCCGGCTTACACGCCGTTCAAACCAACCTATCTCCCCGCACCCTACTTGCGTGACCTCTCAGACAGCGGTGGTGTTCTGTGGTTACATCAGACCTCTTGCTTTGGGGTGGTTGGTTATTTCTCCAGCCGCTCGGCACCAGTGCGGGGGGGAAAAAAAAAAAAAAAAAAAAAAAAAAAAACCATGAGGGCAACACACTTCTGGCAGCGTGACTACTACTAGCATAGGGTACAGGCACAGACCTTACGTCAAACCCTCACTCCTGCTCCCTCTCCGTCTTCCTCTCTCTATCTCTCTCTCGTCTCCTCAGAGAGCTTCTCTCTCTCTCTCTCTCTCTCTCTCTCTCTCTCGGTTCCCCATATGTCCCTCTTGTCTCCTCTGTCTCTGTCTGTCTGTCCTGTCTGTCTCTCTCTCTATCTCTCTCGCTCTCTCTCTCTCTCTATCTCTCTCTCTTGTTCCTTTGTCTGTTGTTCCTGCCTGTCTGTCTCTGTCTGTCTGTCTTCTGTCTCTGTCTCTCTCTCTCTCTCTGTCTCTCTCTCTCTCTCCTCTCTCCTCTCTCTCTCTCTCTCTCTCAATCTCTCCCTCTCTCTCCCCTCCCTCCCTCCGCCCCCTCTCTGTCGCTGCCTGCCCTGCCTGTGTCTGTCTGTCTGTCTCTCTTTCATACACACACACCACACACACACACACACACACACACACACACACACACACACCACACACACACACACATTTATGCACTTTGGTTCTTAGGTTTTGTTTGTTTGTTTGTTTTTTTTTTTGTCGTTTATGATTATGCTTTTTCTGTCCTCAAATGACCTTCATCGTCGGCTGGTCGTAGACATCATGAAAACTCTCTGTGTGTGTGGGTGGGTGGGTGGGTGGGTGGGTGGGTGAGATTGGGATATGGGTGGTGGAGGAAGAAGAGGAGTGGGCACCCGGACCTGTAAAAGGGGGCGGGGAGGTTGGTGAAAAAAGGACTGAGGGCGGGAGAGGAAGGGGAGGCGACGGAAAGGGAGAAGGTGGGGGCGGGGGGGGGGGGGGGCGGTGGAGTGGGGGGGCGGGGGGGAGGAAAGGAAAGGTAAAAAAAAAAAGTGCGAGGGAAGAGAGAGAGAGAGTTTGGGGGGGGGGGGGGGGGGGGTATATGTGGAGGGATAAAGTCTGTGCAACTATCGTGTCTGGAGGAGACCCCTCGAGTGTGCAGCAACGTGTCGTGCCGAGGAGGGAATATTCGTTATGGGCTGTCTTGTCTTTCAGTCTCTGCTCACGAGAGGTTTGTCGGGCCGTTCAGATCCCATGCTAGTCCATCAGCCCGCCCGCTCAACTGTTGTGATTCAGAAGGGGGGGGGGGGGGGGGGGGGGATGGGGGGGTGGCGTGGAGGATTCTTGGAAGCTTGTGGCTTTTGCGGCCCGTCGTCCTGATGCTGTGTGTGGGGGAGACGACATCGACAGTGTTGTGTGGTGTGGACCGACTGGTGGGCGATGATGGTGGTGGGCCAGTGATCGCTCAACATGGACGTGACCAAAAGTGTCTGTTCATGGTGTCCCCCGTAGGACGTTGGTGACGAAATGTTTGACGGATGGTTGTGCCTTTTATGGATGGGAAAGGAAGGAGGCAAATCCACTACCCCTCTCTACAGTGCGGGGTACAGTTTGTGTGTGTGTGTGTGTGGGTGTGTGTGTGTGTGTGGGTGTGTGTGTGTGTTTAAGGATTTATACGGCAGTGATTTGGTTTGAGTTGGATTCAGGTTTGCGTTCGGGTTTGGTTAGGCTTAAAAGTTGGGACTATAGTCCTGCAGTTTGGAGCCGGAGAATTCTAGCTTTCCCGTCTGGAAGTTCCTCCCATCTGTAAAAGGCGGGTGCGCGGTGCTGATGGTGTCGTGGTCGTGTGGTGTGCTGGGTGGTGGGTGGGGCTTTAACCTGTAGTATGCGGTGCTAATGGTGTCGTGGGTCTGTGGGTGTGCATGGGTGGGGTGGGCTTTACCTGTACTTACGCGTGGCTAATGGTGTCGTGGGTCTGTGTGGTGTGCTGGGTGGGGGGGTGGGCTACCTGTACGTACGCGTGCTAATGGTGTCGTGGGTCTGTGGTGGTGCTGGGGTGCTGTGCTGGACCAGCTCGGTTGCGATGACTATTGACTGACTGCTCTGTCGTCTGTTTATCGGTCAGAGACTCCAACTCTGGTTTTGATTCAAGATTATGTCTTCGTTTCCAGTTCGTAAGGTGGATTATGATTCAAAGGGGGAATGGTAAGGATGGGGGTGTAAAGTGGGATGGGGGCAGGAAGAAGTGGGTAGCAGGTGAGACAGTAATTAAGAGGTGAGAAAATTGCTATAAGAGACAATCGGGCAGAGGATAATAGGAGAGAGAGAAGAGAGAGAGAGAGAGTGCAGAGAAGAGCGATGTAGAGAGAAGACACAGACAGACCAAGACAGACATAGAGCTGAAGAAAGGGGGGGAAAGAGACCTCACTTCACTCTCGCAGCGCACTCTACCTCGCACTAAACGAGAGACTAGAGAGGAGAGAGAGAGAGAGGCAGAGAGAGATATTGAATTGAAAAAAAAAAACACTGGTTGTTTGTCAGCTAAAAGAACAGCAGTAGACTTGAGAAGTGGAGGGAACGTGACATCACAGACATTTGAAGCTTCCAAACAATACATACGTCTGTCTTCCCGTCAGCCATCTTCGGCAGACATCTCTCATCGTGTCCTTTCGTCTCGAACACGAAAGTCATTTCCCCCGTCTAAGTCCATTCATGGGCCAAGAACTTTGGGGAGGGCCCTTAAAAAAAAAAAGAAAGTGAAGTGAAAGATGAAGAAACAAAACAATCAGGTAATCTGAAGGGGGCAGTCCAAGAGCCGGATCGTTGTGACAGTTCAGAGGCGCCTCGTTTCAGAACGTGGGTCAAGGAAGACGACGTTGTGGCGGTGATTGAGATTTGTCTGTGGAGGAGGACACTTGGGAGTGATGACGACTCGTGCAGTGCTTAGCACGGCGTGGGAACGGCGAGGTCAGTGTGTGGGGAAAACGCGTAGTAGGGCCGAGCACCCTCCACGTCCCTTTGCATGGAGCCCGGCAGAGGGCAGGCAGCAGCACATGATGGCGCCCACGGTGGCGGGGCTGATTCTTCCGTGGAGACACGTGCTGCCACCTCACAGCTGAACTAACCTAGACCTCATCATCATCATCATCAACATCATCATCGCGTTGATGGGAAGACGACGACGACGGTGGTGGCAGCAGCAGTTTGCTGAGGATCGAGGAGGTAGAGGAGGAGGAGGAGGTGGAGATTTTGAGATGCTGAGGGAGGAGGCGAGGAGGACCGACGACGACGACGACGACGTGTTCGAGGTGGGGCAGGAGCTGTGGTCGTCCCCACTCATGCTGCACCAGTCCCCGTTCGACGACTACCCGGACCTGTACGAGGACA
>JADBJO010001462.1:165000-167500 GCA_016801955.1 Conus betulinus | reverse complement strand
GGGGGGGGGGGGGGGGGGGGAGTGGGGGGGGCGGGGGGGGGGGGGGGGTTTTGAGCGGGGAGGGTGGGGGGAGTGGGGGGGGGGGGAGGGGATTGGGATAGAGGGCCGGGGTGGGGATAGTTTTTTAAAAAGCATTTTATAGTGAGTATTTGTAGCGACCGTTTGTGAAGGTCTGTTTGTGCTTTAAGGAAAGAAAGACGTTTGTGAAGAATGGAAATAAATTCAAGGCGACGGTTTTTAGTTTTTTTTTTTTTTTTTTTCTTTTTTGTTTTTTACTTAGTCCGGGTTCCTAGATCTGTCCTGTATGTATGTCGTGTGCTTCAGTCATGTTTTTTCCTGATCTTGTTCCATTTTCTTTTAATCCCAAACCCGTTGTTTTTTCTGGGCACTTTGTCCCCGCACCCCCCCTTCCCCCGCCACCCCTACTGCCCGTTTTTTCCCACATCTACCGCAGCAGTTTTTGCGTGTTTGGATCTTTCGACGGTTTGTTCTCCCTAGGCTAACCCACCCCCCCCCTCTTTCACTCCTCCACCCCCCCCCCATTCCTCCACCCTTCCACCCTCCAACAACCCTCCGTTTCTCAGAGAACGTCTGAGTCTCCCATCTCTATCTCCTCTATTTCTCTCTCTCTCGCCTCTCTTCTCCCCTCTCTTCTCTCTGTCTGTCGGTTTTCTCTCGTTCTTCTCCTCTCTTCCTTTCTCTCTCTCGTTCTCGCCTCTTCCTCCTATCTCTCTCGTTATCGTCTCTCGCTCTCTCTCTCTCTCTCTCGTTCTCTCTCTCTATTCTCTCTCTGCTCTCTATTCCTCCCCCCCCTCCGCTCCCTCCTCTTCCCCTCCTACCCTCCTTCTCTCCCTCGCTACGCTCGTTTCTTCTCTCTTCGTGTTTCTATCTCCTACATCCCGCACTCCCTCCCTCCCCTCCCAACTCCCACTCTTTTCTCTCTTCTGGGTCTATTGCCCAACCCCCTCCTATCACATCACCTAGCAGCCAACCAGGTATGATGTCCCCTCGTCTAGTCTTAAATTGTCTTTCCGTTTGGATGCCCCGCTTTCCCAACTCACTTATCACCGGATGCAAGAAGGAAGAAACAAAAAGGGGGGGGGGGGCGGGGGGGTGGCGGGTGGGTCTTGTGGGGGCGGGGGGGGGGTCTTGGATCTTTGTGCGCATTCCCGTTCCCAGGGGCTTAGTCTGGTGGATGCCCCCCGGGCGGGTGCGTTGGTTGCGGACGATCCCTTTGCGTGGTTCGGGGTTGTGGGGGAGGGGGCTAGAGTTCCGACCTTACTGGGCAGAAACACTTTCTGGACTTTGATCACTTGGGATTGAGAAAAATGCCTTTACGGCCAAAAACTCTTCGCCTTTTTTGTTTAGTTTTGTTTGTTTTGTTGTTGGTTGTTGTTTTTGTTTAACTCATGAACGTCTGCTCACCGTTGCTGCTAACCCGCACAGCTGTTATCTCCCTTTCAAGTTCGTCGGGGTTCCCAGGTCTATGTTGTCTGTCTGTCTGTCTGTCTCTTCTCTCTTCTCTCTCTCTCTCTCTCTCTCTCTCTCTCTCTCTCTCTACTTTCTCTCTTCTCTTCTCCACCCCCCCCCCCCCCCCCATCTGCTCTCTCTCTCTCTGTAGACCAGTTTGATGTACGAGTTTGTGTTTCTCCAAAATTGTGTTTCTAAAAACATCCATACACCCCTTGAACTATTTTTATTTATTTATTTTCTTTTTTTGATTATCCTTTTTAGGGACTGATACTCAAAAATCTTGCCGCTTCTCCGTTTGCACGCAAACAAAACACAGGGGGATGTGTGTGTGTGATACAGTGTAGATCTGAGCATTTAAAAAAAAAAAAAAAAAAAAGTTCTAATGTGAGGAAGAAAAAAAAAAAAAAAATGAGGAAAAAAAAATGAGGGCCAAGAATATTCAGGGAGGACTAATATAAAGACCTCTTATGTCGGCAGTTCATATTTATGGTCGGCCAATACTAGAAAATGCACAGTAACGAAATGAATACTCAGGAACTCACGTACATGTATTTTGTGCTTGCTACAAGCAGAGGACACCATTGAAAATAGTCATTACATTTTGATGTTCAGACTCATAGACGGTCGCCACGAACCATTTTTATTTCATTATTTATTTATTATATTATTTTTTTTTAAACACAGTTCTTAGTTGAAGAGTGAATTTTGTGTTGAATGTTATTTGCAGTTTTTATGGTTCCCGTCTTCTGTTTATAGACTCGCTGGATGCAGTACAGAGATGATGAAGTGATACTCATTTTTGTGTCTTTTTACTATTTTGTCATCGCGAAGAGTGTTTTTTCACAGGTATATTTGCTAGCATTTTCAGTAAATATCCCGCGCGCTTTCTGCTGGCAAGGCGGACATCGGAAAAAACAGTTGTGAACAGAAGGCGAACTATGCGTCACTGCTGTTGCTTGCTACATGCCAGCAGTTTCACGGCGAAAGCTGTTATCCCGAGACAATAAGGAAAACCTTTTCTCTTCCG
>JADBJO010001462.1:142500-157500 GCA_016801955.1 Conus betulinus | reverse complement strand
CCCTCTTGGATGGAGGAGGAGAGTGTGGAGGGTGAAGGCGAGAATGATGAGATGGGAGTGGGGGAAGGGGAAGGAGGGGTGGGGGGGGGGGGGGGGGGGGGGGGGCGACAGCGGCGGGTCGCCGTGACACGAGGAAGAAGAAATCGTTTTGAAGTTTATGAACAGGACGTCGGGAGAGGGCGGAAATTGAGTCTTGGTGACCGTTTGGCCTGTGTTGTCTGTTAGTGTGAGGAGATCAGTGAGAGAAAGACAGGGACAGACTGAGAGAGAGAGATAGCAAGAGAGAGAGAGAGAGACTATTTTATAGACCAGCTGCAGCGCCACCTGCCTCACCTTGCCTCCTACACAAAGTGAAATGTTGGCGAGTGAATGATAATCTTGCCCTTTGTGACCCAAGACGGCAGCTGTCTTCAGGGCTGAACAAAGGCAGCTGATCAGAATTCTTGTCTTTGTTCAACACACACACAAACACACACACACGCACGCGCGCGCGCGCGCGCACACACACACACACCACGCACGCACGCTCGCACGCACTCAGACACGAGGACAGACTCGCGCACGCGCGCGCGCGCGCAAACACACACACACACACACACACACACACACACACACACATATACATACACGCACACGTGCGCGCGCGCGCCTCTATGGGTGAGAAGGAAGCGCGGGGAAGAACGGCGTTAGAAAGGGAGGCAAGGAAGTGAGGTGGTTCAGGTGGAGAGAGGGAGGGAGCAGGAGAAGAACCAGTATGTTGCGTAACTCTGCACCGAAGCATGTGGCTGGCTGGCCTGAACCAAAGACGCTGGCCCACGACAACCAAGCAAACCCTTCCAGGTATGGAATCACACCACACACGCACGCACGCACGCACACACACACACACACACACACACACACACACACACACACACACACACACACACACACCACGCACATGCAGGCACGCACGCACGCGCGCGCGCGCGCGCACACACACACACACACACACACACACACACGCGCGCGCTCGCGTCCACGCGCACACACACAGACACACATACGCAAGCAGACACACGCACGCACGGACGCGCGCGCACACGCATGCTTACACACACACACACACACACACACACACACACACACACACACACACACACACTCCACGTAATACTGGGTACTCGGCACTCGTGCACCTTCTTCTCTGCTCCAGCGAAGGGATGAGGAGAGAGTGTGTGGTGGGGAACGGGGGAGGGTTGAGGTGGGAATTGTGTTATTCCGGTATCTGTCTGTGGTTCGTTCCTTCTAGTTTGCGTACCACATTTGTGTGTGTGTGTGTGTGTCTCTCCCAGTCTGTCTACTCCCGCTCCCACTCCCACGCCTTCACCCCTCTCCTGCTTCCACCACCACCACCCAACCACCACCACCACCACCACCACCCACACCACTCAACGTGTTTTGCTATGATATTTCCGAATGTCGCTCCGACTGACAGCTGCAGCCGCAGAGGCGTGTAGTGCAGTGTTACGTGTGAATGGATTGGCTGATCAGATGATATGATGCAGTGGCGGCGGAAGGAAGCTGTTCAGGATTTTTTTTTTTGGGGGGGGGGGGGGGGGGGATTGATATTCAAATCACTGAACTCCGACGATCACAATATGTCAATGTTCGATTAAAAAAAAAAAAAAAAAATCCAACATGCAATATTCAGTTCACACACACACACACACACACTTGAAATACACTTTATATAGCTGCAATTTTCCGAAGTAACTTTGACGTCGTTCGTTTCTGCAAACGAACTCGGAAGAAATTTCAGCGAGAGATTGAGCTGATCAACCTTGTCTTTGAACACATGCATAATGAGACAGTTGTTTAGGCGCTCCTGAGTCATAGTGCTTCGGAGGTATGTTTTGACCCGCTTCAAGGCAGAAAAACTGCGTTCAGCTGTTGCAGTTGTAACTGGAATGGGTCAAGTACAGCCTGATAAGTTTGTCTACCTCACTCAACATTCTTTTAACAGTGTCAGAAGCTGTCAGTTCTTCTAGGCAGTGCCTCAAAGATGGACTTCTTGTTGTCCCCCAGAGCATGTGGAAGGATGGCCAACTGTGTTTTGAGTCTGTCCATGTCAATGTCCGCAGCATATGTGTCTTTGATCTCTTGAGGAATTTCTGGATTCTTTCCTGCAGCTCCGTCACCCAAGAGAATTTCAATCTTCCTTGGCAACTGAAGACTTTGTTGGTCAAACCTGCGCTTTATATGCTCTTTGACGTTGTCTATGGCCTCATAGTACTGCTGTCTGTAATAAGCAGAAGGGTCAGAGTAGCTGTGACCCTGGGAGCCCTCATCAAGTCTTCGTGGAGGCTGTCTCTGTCTCGGAATGCGGGGCTCATCACACACGTTTGCAGCCTTGGTTGAGACATCGGCAAAAAAAAAAACGTCTGGAAACTTTTATCCTGGCGCATACTTTCAAAGCGTTCTCAGACAGAGGTTTGCAGCGTTTGTTGCATCCACACAGGACGTTTGTTTCCTTTGAACAGCAGTCGCCAGCTCTTCAGTCACAGCAAAGACATCCCGTGAAAGTGAGAGCCCAAGAAAGGTGGAGAACTGCTGCATAAGTGCAAGAAGGCCGGATGCCCTCCTGGCATACTCATCATGTCCTTGTGAGACTAGTTCAAGTGTTTCTTGCAAAGCCTCATAGTTCTCAATGAGAGAGTCAAAAAGCTCTTGTTCGAACAGTCCACCTTGTTGGACACAGTGGTTTAATGGACGGGCTGCACGAAGTTGATGTTTCATGTTGGATTGTTTCAAAAAAGATCTGTCGTTTTGGTGATAATTTGATCAACTGAATGACCTCTGTGGCAAAGTCAAGGGCATCTCTTATTACTTTGACCTTTCTGGAAGCCTCTTGTAACACAAGATTGACTGAGTGTGCCAAACAGTGTACGGACACTGCTGACGGGACCTCATCTTTGAACCGTTTTGCAACTCCTGAAACGTGACCCTGAAAATTACTGGCCCCGTAGGCCTGACCCTACACTTCTGCACTGGCAAGTCCAGCCTGATCAAGCAATCCTTTAGCGCATTAAAAATTGTCTCAGCACAGGTATTGTCAACATGCACCAGTCCCACAGGCTCCTCTATGACTTCAAACTGCTCAGTTACCCATCTTATGCAAATTACAACCTGCTCCCTGTTTGCAACATCACGGGTTTCGTCAGCTGGTATCGAAACCAATTCGCTTCTCTGATTTCAAGTACAACAGATCGCAAGACTTTATGTGCCATAATCCCGAGGATCTCGTTGACAATATCATGTGACAGATATTTTGAACCTGTGTTTGTTTTTTTTTCTTGCAGCCCTCTCCAAAGCAGATCTTGAGCAGCTGTTGAAGGTTGCCTTCCTGCTCGTCATGTCCACGGAGAGGCAGACCCTGACGCAGGAGAAACTGAAGGCTCTTTAGTTCGTTCATCAGGCTTTGCAGGTGTTTTTTTTTGTTCTGTTTCATGCTGACACGTCACTGGAGCATACACTGACGTTGTAGACTGCCTACATTTTACGTCATACACGGCTGCTCTCCATGTGAAGATGATTTTTCGTGCTTGAGAACTTTTTTCCAGTGCTTTCTTCCCAGTTGTCAAAACCGCTCCATACAAACGCTGCATCAGGTTTGCAGCCTTGATGATTAGCCCTCATGCAGAAGAAACAACATACCTTGTTGTCTGTTGTGCATAGGTGAAGCCAAGGGTATTGCTGGAACCAAGATCTTTGGAAATAGCGGGGCCTTCCTGAACTTACCCTGGTCAGTTTGGAGAGGACTGTGTCGCTCTGTGGCTGAAAGGGGTTGACTGCGTCCTTGCAGCACACAGTAGACTGACATTTTGGTTTTCTTACAGTAGCAGGTCGGTCAATGTCGTCACGTGGAGACGCAGGTCGGTCGGTGGCGTCGTCACGAGGAGACTGCATGATTGATGCACCTTCTGTAGGAGATGAGGAAACACTTTCTTCCTCCTTTCTTCATCATTTTCACTGTCCCTGGTTTGATGAAGTGTTAGGCTCACAAAATGTTCCTCGCCTATTTGCCCTATAAGGACAGGTGGAAGGGATGATTCAGTGTCTCCCGCCAAGATCTTATTCATCAGGTAGCCTATCCTGGAGCTCTCTTGCTGAGTCGCGCGTGCGTTCCCGTGGACGTCATTATAGAGACTTGTGTGGGACATTGGAAACCCAGGTCAGCTTACTAACAGTGAAGTCGTCGAAACTATGCCGTGATAATCGCAGACATGACGTTTATCCGTGTGAAGTGCTTTCGTATGAAGTTGTCGCTTCGTCGGTTTTGCCTGTCTGTCTGTCCCTGTCTGCTTGTCGGTTTGCCTGTCTGTCTGTCCCTGTCTGTCTGTGTCTTGTCTGTCCCTGTCTGTCATCGTCTCCTCTCTCCTCTATCCCTCGTCTCTCTCTCTTCTCTCTCTGTCTCTCTCTCTCTGTCTCTCTCTCTCCTCTCTCTCTCTCTCGTTCGCTCGCTCTCTGCGTGCATGCTGCGTGGCGCGCGTGTGGAGGCCCAAGAAGGAGTGGGGGATCTTCGGCCAGGGGAGGAAGGAAGGGGTGGTGGTGGGGGGAGACCCGAGAGAGAAAGAACACAGAGAGGGAGGTGAAGGAGAGAAGAAAGGAAAGGGAAAGAGATGGAGGTGGGGCGGGGGGTGGGGGGGGGGGGGGGGGGCGGGCAGAGAGGGGGATGAGGGAGGGAGAGGGAGGCGGAGTGAATGATAGAGGAGAGAGAGAGAGAGAGAGAAGGGTGGGGTGGCTGTGGGGGAGGGAAGGAGGGGGGGGGGGGGGGGAAGAGAGTCGTAAAGAGATGTACACCTTGTTAACTTCATGGCATACGTACCTGAGTGGGGCAGAGAGATGGGGTGGGGGTGGGGGTGATGAGTCACTGCAGGGGTGAAGGATGTGGGAACTTGAATCAGGCTGATAGGGGAGGGAGAGGGGAGGGGTAAAGGGGAGGAGGGAGGGAAGGAGCAGTACCCTGAGGTGTGTGTGTGCGTGCGCGTGCGGCACATTGTCTGCAGGAACACAAAGGAAAGGGGACGTTTAAACGGGATGGAGAGAGAGAGAGAGAGAGAATGTTCTTGAATGATTAATTGACGATATTCTGATCACAGAACGCGACTGAAAAGATTAATTGATGATAATTATACTGATCAGTGAGTTATGAACTGTGAAACATTACATTTAAAAAGAAAAGAAAAGTAGAGCGTTCCAATTTTGTTTACACCCCTCTTCCCCCCATCCACACCCCCACCCCTATGGAAGTGGACACATCCGCCACAGCAAGAGCGGAGGGAGCACTTGGAAGTATGTGTGCACATGGAAGTATGCACCCATGGTAGTATGCGCCCACGGTAGTATGCGCACATGGAAGTATGCGCACATGGTAGTGTGCGCACATGGAAGTATGCATACATGGTAGTATGCACACATGAAAATATGCGCACATAGTAGCATGCACACATGGAAGTATGCAGAAAGTCATGCATATTGGAAGTATCGGCGTCAGCATTTTTTGTTTTGCTTCGTTTTGCTCTCTCTCTTTTCTCTCTCTTCCGTTCGATCGCCCAACCACCGCATCTCTCTTCTCTCTCTCTCCTCTCTCGCCTCGCTCCCGTCTCACTCCTCTCCTCTTCTTCTCCCCCTCTCTCTCCCTCTCTCCCCCTCTCATGCTCCTCTCTCTCTTTTTCCTATCCCTCCTCCCCCCCTCCCTCCCTCTCTCCCTTCTCCTCTCCCGCCTTTCTCTCTCTGCTCACTCTCCTCTCTCTCTCCCCCCCCTCGCCGCCCTCCCCTCCCTCCCCCTTCCCCGCCCCTCTCTCCCCTCTCTCCTTCTCCCTCTCTCTGTGTGCATTTTGTCTCCTTTTCTCCGCTGCCTAGAGTGTCCTGTCTCGTATCTGCCTTCTCTGGGGTCTGTCTCTGCTCTCTCACTCGTCTCTCCCTCTCCATCTCTCTCTCTCTCTCACTCTTTTTTTTTGTTTTTGTTTTTTTTTTTTTTGCCTCTCCTCTGCTGTGTCTCTGTCCCTGTCTGTGTCTGTCTCTGTCTGGGTTGTTTGGCCCCTCTGCTGGCCGCTGCTGTCTGGGTGGGCGGGGTGTGGGTCTGGGCTGGTGGTGGGTGGGCTTGCTGGGTGGCCTGTGGTGTCTGTCTGTGGTCTGCCTGTCGGGTGCTGCTGTCCTGTCCCTCCTGTCCTTTCTGTTCTTTCTGTCTGTCTCCTTCCTCCTCCTCTCCCCCTCTCATCCCTCCTCGTTCCTCGTCTCTTTCCCTCTAGTCTCCCTCCCGTCCCCTCCTCTTCTTCCTCACTCTCTTCTTCGCTCTCGCTCGCTCTCTCCTCTCCTCTCATCCCTCCCCTCCTCTCTCTCCCTCTCTCATCCCTCTCTCGCTCCTCCTCTTCTCCCCTCTCTCTCACCCTCTCTCTCTCCTCCCCTCTCCTCCCTCTCTCTCGCTCCCCTCCCGTCCTCTCCTTCCTCCTCCCGTCACCCTCTCCGTCTCCATCCCCTCCCCCCCCTCACGCCCCCACTCCCTCCGCACACCCCCCTTCTCCCCAATCTCTCGTCCTCCTCTCCCCAACTCTCTCGTCTCTCCCACCTCTCGATCCCCTCCCATCGCTCTCTCCTCTTCCCTCCCTCGCCTTCTCCCCCTCGACACCTCCTCCTCTCCCGTCCCTCCCGCTCCCCCATCCCTCCCCCCTAAGCCTCTCTCCCTCCTCTCTCCCTTCCTCTCTCTCCTCCCCTGCTCCCCCTCCTCCTCTCTCTCTCCTCAGGCCTAACGCTCACCACCAGTCCCATGGGTCCTCCTCTCCTCACTCTCTCCGCTCTCCCCCCGCCCCCAGCCGCTCCCCCTCCTCCACCGCCCGCCTCGCCAACGCCCCCGCTTCCCGCGTCGTGCCCCCCCGCTCTCCCTCCACCCATCTCGCACCCTCCACCACTCTCTCCCACTCCACACTCGTCCCGCCCATCCCCTCCGACCCCGCCCTCCCCGCTCCTCCAGCGGTTCACTCTCGCGTCTCCTCCGCCTCCTTCTCTCTCCCCTCGCTCTCTCGCCCCTTCCGTCGGATCCTCCCTCCCCCCCTCTCCTAAAAAAACCACACTCCCTCCCCCTCTCCCCTGTCCCCTTTACTCTCCCCTCTCTCTCTCCCTCCGTCCCCTCCCAACGCCCCCCTCTCTCGCTCCTCATCATCCTCCTCCTCCCTCCTCTCTCTCTATCTCTTCTCCCCTCCCTCCTCTGTCTCTTCGTCTTCTTCGCTCTTCTCCTCTCTCTCCTCTCTTCTCTCTCTTCTCCTCTTCTCTTTCGGTCCCGCTCTTTTTTTTCTCCCTTCTTCTCTTCTTCTCTCTCTCTCTCTCCTCGCTCGCCTCTCTGATATTCATTGGATTTGTGAGGCATTTGTTTTCTTGTCCTGACGAACAGCATTGCGTGTTTTGTAGTAGGCTTTGTGTGTGTGTGGTGTGTGTGTGTGTGTGTGTGTGTGTGTGTGTCGTGCTGCGCGCGTGTTTCCTCCCTTTTTCCTTTGCTTTTCCTCTCTCTCCTCCTTTTCTCGTTTCTTTGCTGGCTACCTTTTTTTTTTTTTTTTTTTTTTTTTTATTGTTAAAGATGAATTTTGTGTAGTTTGCCCTGCACCGGGAGGGCCGGATGGTAACAGAAGCCCAAGCTGGTGCTTACTTACGGTGTTTCCCGTCATTACATCATTCCATACATTTTGTACTGGAATCATCGTCGCGACGAAAAGGCAAACATTAGGCATTTTTGCCCCTCGGGGGGGAGGGGTGGGGGGTGGGGGGGGGGGGGGGGGGGTGGGGACTGTTTTGTGAATAAGACAGCTGCTATTAGTGAGAGAAAACAGCAAAAAAAAAAAAAAAAAAGCGTAAAACAGAATTATATACACGCTGTCTCCCTGATGATTGCATTCAACTGTTCTCAACATTACACAACGATTTCCCTCCGATCACAAACTGTTCTAAATTAATACCCGATACAACCGATTTTCCTTCTGATAACAACCGTTCTGAAGATTACAACCGATTTCCTTCTGATAACAACTGTTCTTAAGATTACAAGCCAAAAACCGATTTCCCTGTGATCACAAACTGTTCTTACGATACACAACCGATTTTCCTTCTGATAACAACTGTTCTTAAGATTACAAGTCGAGTTCCTTTTCCTTCCGATCACAACTGTTGTCGTTGTTTCCGTTTCCCATTGGGTGATAATTGTTGACCCCCCCCTCGTTTTCCCTTCAGAATCACAATCGATTTTCTTCTGCTTATCTCTCGAGATAATGACCATTATTCTAGTTTTTTTTCCCTGAGGTAGACTGGGGTATTGCCTCGGGTTTACGAGATCAGAGAAATCAGTTATGAGGACTATTTTTTTTTCCCCCCTTAATGGGCATGTGCGTTGGAACCTGGGTACCTGGTTGGTATTACCACGCGCAGTGCCGAGTTTTTAAGCAGGGATAAACAGCGAGTGATCCGTAGGTGGAGGTACTTCATAGCTAATCGTTTGCTTTAGTGTCTGACCTGATATGGGGGGTCACATTTTGATCACGAGAAACGGTCGTTACGAATCACGTAAACGTGTCATCATAATAATGATAATTATAATGAGAATGACAATAATAATGAATAATAATAACTCATGGGCACACACACACACACACACACACACACACACACACACCACACACACACACACACACACACACAACTGGCTCACTGTGTCACGTACATAGACACAGTGTATAACACGGTGAAACGACTTATTCGTACAAGTGACATATAGCAATTCAGTAATATTTCAGGTGGTATTTATTCTGCAACTGGCCGTTTTAAGCAGACAAGTTTTGATTAAGTGCAGACTTGAAAGTCACGAAGGAAGGGGCATGACGTAGTCGGAAAGGCGGCGAATTTCCAGAATATCGCCGCAGAAAAAGGGAATGCTCCAGAACCGTTTAGTAATGACTGTAGTTATCCATGACTAATGTATACACGTGCGCTGATATGACTACACCCATTTTAATGCCTTTCTGTAGACAGGTAACAGTTGTTTTCTTCACGAATACAGGAAGAAAAAAAAAAGTTGTGATTTTGTGATCCTCTGAGAAAACGGTACGGGAAAAAGTTGCAGAACCTCCGGAAATAGCACAACACCGTTACCTTGAATGTGTGTGTGTGTGTGTGTGTGTGTGTGTGTGTGTGTGTGTGTGTGTGGTGTGTGTGTTTCTCTCTCTCTCTCTCTCTCTCTCTCTCTCTCTCTCTTATCCTCTCTCTCTCCTCTCGCTCTCTCTCTCTCTGCAAGTCGGGGGAGAACGTTATTTATCGGCTTATGATGCGAGCGAAGTCCCATACCTTCCCTTCGGTCTGTTTCGTTGTTTACCGTACACCCATACCTCCACTGTCGGTCATTGTGTAAAAGTTGGGCCTATATACTACCGTCGACTCCCAGATGGGTGCCCCCAACCTTCCCCTCTCCTCCCCTCCCCCACCCCCCCTTCCCCCCCCCCCCCCCCCCCCCCCTCCGCAACCCCTTACTCCGACCAGAGAAAGTGGAGTGGGCCCATGGCACTTTTATTCTCTGCCCATGTATAATTCCTCTGTCTGTCTCTGCTCCCGCCCACCGTTCCTCCTCCTTCCTACTCCTGGCTCTTCGCTCTGGCGCCGTCAGACGGAGTCATTTATCTGAAGGTTACAAGGCGGAAAAGCACACACAGTCCGAGGTCGTTCCGTGTTTAAGCCTAGTGTGTGTGTGTCCCAGTCGTCGTCTGCCGGAAGCTCCCCTACAACAGTCAGTGCCCGCCAGAGAAATGTGGAACTTGTGGCCCTTTCCACTTTGTGTGGTACCACCCAACCCCCTTTCTTCTGCGGCCCTTTCCACTTTGTGTGGTACCACCCAACCCCCTTTCTTCTGCGGCCCCTTTCCACTTTGGTACCACCCAACCCCCTTCTTCTGTGAGCTTCACCATGTTTTATTTTCTCCCTGCTTGTACATCTTGTTTTCCATTTTGAACTGTAAACCGACGAGAGAGAACCCGAGAGAGGGGGGGGGGGGGGGAGGGGAGAGAGAGAGAGAGAGAGAGAGAGAGAGAAAAATAGTGAGATGAGAGAGAGAAGGAAAGAGAGAGAGAGAGGAGAGAGGGGAAAAACTTTACTTGGGGAGACAGAGAGAGAGACATGTGAGAGAGAGAGGGGAGAAATAGTGAGATGAGAGAGAGAGAGAGAGAGAGAGAGAGAGAGAGAGAGAGGATGCGGAGGAGAGAGAGAGAGAGAGAAAAGAAGGAAAGGGTTTTGCTTCAGATTCTTTCTTTCCTACCCAACACATAGCATCTGGATAGATAACAACAGCTTTGCACGGGCGGCATTCCCGCGCCCATTCATTCACGAATAAAAGTTGAGGCAGGCCATTGCCACGTCATTGTCAGATTGAGCCCAGCCGCCCACGTGACCGACCTCCCCGATGACGTGGACATGACGGAAGAAGGTGTTTGTTGATAATCTTTGTTAGGGGGAGGGGATAGGCGACTATTAACAGGAAAACGTCATGGAGCGGGGAGGGGAATTGGAAAGGAAGAGAGTGCTGATGATGAGAGTGAGTCAGTCACGGGGGAGGGGGTGGGGGTGGGGGGTTTCCCCCGCTGCAGCGCGTCACATGTGGCTGCGCACCCAAAAGTAATGCGCCAAGGCCTTGCTGGAAGGAGCCGAGTAATTATAGACTGGCGCAGTTAGATTGTTTTTGAGATTTTTCTTTTTTCTTTTTTTTTTTTTTTTACATTGTGTGTCCTGAAAGTTTGGTTCTCTCTCATTTTCTTTCGTATGGCCGTCAAGGTACAAGCCAGGTTGTTCCAAGCAGACAGATTGAAGTCGGAAAGAATGGGACTGGGACTATTTGGGGAGGGGGTTGGGGGACGGGAGGGAGGGGGGGGGGGGTGCCTTCCGGCTGGCGCAAAGATAGGTCACAGGTGAGTGCGAAAGCCTGAAATGTGGCGTCTGCTGATGAGGAGAAGGTCTGTATTTGAAGATTGTTTGTGATTTCATCGGTGGACCCCCCCCACCCCCCCCCACCCCCCCACCCCACCCCCCCCACCCCCCCCACAAAAAAAAAAAGAAATGGAGCAGTTCTTTTGATCAGTTTTCTCATTTTAACTGAAGTGCTGGCTCAAACTGACGCTAGGCCTCAAAAGGCTTGCACGGGATGATACAGTGTTGTGGTGCCAAAATGCTAATAGTGGCGTGTGGCCCTTGGAGCGTCAGCATCACCCTCCCTCCCTCCCCCCCCGCCTCTCACCTTTCCCAGCAACGCGCTCCGGTCTTTCACTTTCCGCCGTCTGAACCCTTTCATGTCGGTGCCTCCGCTCCTCCTGCCCCTCTCCCTCCCGCCGCTTCCCCCTCCCTCCCCCCCCCCCCCCCCCCCCCCCCCCCCCCCCCCCTTTTCCCAGCCTCTGGCAGCGCAGCAGCCGGAGTGGTCTCGCCTTTCTTTGTTTCGCATGCTTCTTGCGTTTCACCTGTGTGGCGTCTCGCTGGAAGCCGCACCGAGTTGGCTTTGGGCGTCAGGCGGCGGTGTTGACTGTCTGTCGTCTGTCTGTGTGGGATGCCCCTGCTGTGGCTCTAGACGTCTCGGCGGACGGTCTGTTGGAGCCCAAAATATTCAACGTCCAACGAACAGCGTCGTGAAAAAGTTTCCCAACTTTCAGTTGTTGCCGGAGCCCGGGGTGTGTGTGCAAGCGATTGGGAACCGCCTGGGAAAAGTCATTGAGGCCGAGGAAGTTGTCTAGGGTGCGGGGCTGGGAAGGAAGGAAGGAGCTGGTTCTTTGTGTCCTGGTCTGAACTGTGGTGCCTACTGTGACGGGAGTAGCGAGTGAGATCGTCCCTTGTCACCGGGTCGGCCACCATCAGCAGTCAGCGTGGCCGTGAGAGTGAAGCTGGCCGAGGCTCCTGCCCGGTCACCAAGGTTGTGTGAAAAGCCAGCAGTTTCTCCCCTTTTTGCTGTGGGCCCAGCGCGCGCGCGCAGCCGCAGTGTGGGGGAGAAAGGTGAAATGGTTTACATCCCCTGTTTCTTTCTGTTCCCCTTTGTTCGTGCCGGATCGGAGTCTGGGAGAATACCATCAATAGTGACGCACAGAATGGTTGTGTGTGGGTGGACCAGATAGATAGATCTGCCATGCACTTTTCGTGACTGTGCTGATCATGCTGTGTATGAGGCCAACACTCTGACGACCCCAAGTGTGTGTTCAAGAGGGATATATTTGTTCCCGTGGCTATTACAGTGATGGCAGAGTGTGAGAATTTTAAAACTAAGCCTAGTGGTGTGAAACAGGGTTTTACAGTCCGGAATCTTGTTTCTTTTGTTGTCTGATGATACTTTCATATCAAAGATTCACACCTGGTGTGTGTGTGTGTGTGTGTGTGTGTGTGTGTGTGTGTGTGTGTGTGTGTGTGTGTGTGAGTAAGCAAGCACTGTTCTACACTGCGCACAGAGAACTTCATTTTCAAGTTCTCTTCCCATCTGGTAAAGAGGTTGTGTGGGTGGATGTGTGTAGAAAACGTGGCCTCGGGCCTAGGAACGGTCCGTGTTGTTGTGGTGTGTTGTGCAGCGCTGTCAGTGGAAGCTGTGCTGGCAGGTTTGCAGAGGAATGTGCTCATGCCAGGTCTGCCAGAGCTGGTCCAGTTGTAACCGTCAGGCATGAGGGAGGCACCGCTGCCTCTCGGGGAAAACACACAGCCGACAGTTTGTGATGCCTTGTGGAGTCAGAATGTTTACTCAGTCAGTTCTAGGCCATACAGGAGTGCGTGAGATGTATTCTGTTTAACGGAAGCACACAGTGGTTCATTCCATGTACAGTGGTAATTTGTGGCGTTCTTCTGTTTATTTGGTGATTAACTGTCTGTGAATATATAGAAGCTGGCATATTGATGATGTCAGGTTTGCAGTAACCGAATTGGGTTGGTGATTTCAGTTTGATCTCTTCAAATGGAACACTTTCTACTGATAACGCAGCGGATCCGGTTGTGATGTGGGAGATCCAGCTCTGACCAGAAAGATCCAGCAGTTACAGGGAAGATCCGGCCCTGAGTTGGGAGACCTAGCGAGTTACTGCTGACCCACAACTTTTGATTTGATGTTCAGATAGGAAAGACAGTAGATCAGTGGAGGTGCACATGCACACACAGGCACACACACACACACACACACACACACACACACACACACACACACACACACACCACATCACCATTGATCAGTCTGTAGCTCTGAAGCGGACGCTGGCTAGTGCCGAGGAGATGGATTAACACACAGAAGTCCTGTGCCAGCCAGCTGGTTTAGTTGGGGAGTGGGAAACCTACCCGTTCAGACGACCTCTCTGATTCGGTGGAGCGGTCAGTGCAGGTGATTGAAGGAAGCGGCATCGTCCAGTGACTGGCAGAGGTCTTGGTGGGGACCTCAGCGGTGTGGGTGATTGGGGGGCACAGAGGCAGGCAGTCCAGTCTGATCGAAGCTGCAAGGAGATCAGGCCGGGGAGGTCTCATGCCATGGTGTCCATTCGGGAGAAGATCGTGAAGAAATACCGATCTCTCTTTCCTTCCAGAAACTCACAAGGTGAGGTGCCCAGGAGAGAGAGAGAGAGAGAGAGAGAGGGAGGGAGGGAGGGAGGGAGTGGTGGGGGGGAGGGAGGCAGAGAGAGAGAGTGAATGTGTGTGTGTGTTAAGGGAGGGAGTGTGGGGGGGGGGGGGGGGGGAGAGGGTGATATGTGTGTGTTAAAGGGAGGAATGGGGAGGTGGGGGGGGGGGGAAAAGAGAATGTGCATGTAAAGGGAGGGAGGGGAGGGAGGGAAGAGATAGAGAGAGACTGAGAGATTGAATGTGAACATTAAAGGGAGGGGGGAGGGGAGGGGAGAGAGTGATGTGTTGGGGGGGGGGGGGGGGGGGGGGGCTGGGTTTAGAGGAAGGGAGAGAGGGGGGAGGGGAACGGAGATGTTTTATTTGGTTTTTTATCTGATTAGAAGTTGCCATGCTCCGTCTCATCCTTCACATTACCTGATAGGCGCAGGGTGATTGTTTTACTTTCATCTGTTACATTGCCTGATAGGCACAAGGTGAAAGTTTACTGTCAGGCCTTTTTCATGCTTATAAATGCTTGTGCATGCAGCGTGCGCATGCACGCATGTATTCATATGCACACAAGAGCACATGCATTGGCATGCAGGTGCACACACACACACACACACACACACCACACACACACACACACACACACACAAGCATACTTTTGTGCTCATGCACACACATGAGCAGGTGTGTTTGTGTGTGTACGCAAACAAATACACACATGCACACGTTACTCTCTATCTCTCTGTCACGCTGATGCAGACGTGTGTATGCAACTTGAAACATGACCATACCATCTCCTTTTCCTTCTTTTCACTGTAGACTACAGGTCTTTGTGTGGTCTGTGGTTTTGCCTTACTCTGGTCTGGACCTCCAAGTCTTTGTACGAGCTGCCAGGGACCTTGCGGAAGCATCTCACTTCAAATGCATGAATGCTTCTGTCCAGTTCAGCTGTCAAAGAGTCCAGTGTCAGCTGTACCAGATTGTACCAGATTGTAATTGAGTTGTGGGGGGAAAGGCCTTCGAGTTTAGGGTCAGATTGTTGCATGCTACAGATGGTGAAGATGAACAGTGCTGTTTTGAACTCCCCGGTCCCAGTTTAGGCCATCATTGTAATATACATCATCCAGCGATGCCTTAAAGCCGTCTGTATGTCTGTACTCCTTGCCTGTTGGAAAACACCTCCTGAATAAGGGAAAAAAAAAGAAAAAAAAAAAAAAGACAGCCTCCCCTCCCCTCGCCTCCTCCCTCTCTCCCTTTATTCACCCCAGGTGAAGCCACAGACTTCGAATGATTTATGTGTTGTGTGCGAAAGGATGATGAAAGGTCTGGATGGGGAAGGAGGGTGGGGAGGGGGGGGTTGAGGAAGAGAGAGAGGGAGAG
>JADBJO010001462.1:125000-137500 GCA_016801955.1 Conus betulinus | reverse complement strand
CATTGGTATCCTCCCCCTCCTCCCCCCCCCACCCACTGTTCCTTTTTTTTATGAGTACTACCCCCCACCCCCACCCCACACCCGCTCTCTCGGTGAGTGATGTGTACACACATTTCTCTCTTCCCTCTCCCTTGCCTCTTTCTTTATTGTATATATGTATGTGTGTATGTATGTGTGTGTGGTGTGATTTTCATGGAGGAAGGTATAGGAACAACAAGATATAATGAATGTTTATTACTTTTATTCTCAAAATTTCCCATAGCCTTCAGAGATTCGATTGTTATAGAAGTCAGATTTGCCTTTCCCCCCCCCCCCCCCCCTCCTCCCCCATCTTATACTCTCTTCCTCTCCTCTCTCTCTCTTTCTCTCTCTCTCTCCTCTCTCTCTCTCTCTCTCTCTCCTCTCTGGTCTCTCGCTCCCTCTCTCTCTTTTGTGTATAACAGAACATTTGTTTGTATTCGATAGCTTTAATAAACAAAATGCGGCAGGAGTTGGGACTGAGTTTCAGACAGATGTCATGGGAAATAGACAGTTCAAAAGAACATGAGTTTGACCTTCAGCTGAACTTTTACACAGAGTACATAGCGCTTCAGTGTGACTTGCATTTTTGTAGTGATAATGGCGACTGACTGACGTAAGAATCAAAATCTAGCTGAAGCAAATTGTAGATCAGAATGTCTGTCCAGCTGTAAGAAAAGAGTATTCTGAACCTGATGTTACTACTGTGGAAAGAGAGAGAGAGAGAGAGAGAGAGTGAGTGAGTGAGAGAGAGAGAGAGAAGGTTAAATGAAAAAAAAATCTTCTGAACATGCTATTACTGGCATGGTGAGAGAGAGAGAGAGAGAGAGAGAGAGCAGAGAAAGGGGGGGTGGGAAGTTGGAGGGGTATTGATGGTTAAAAACTGACAGGTAAGAGAGTGATGAGAGTGAAGGCGAGCCCCAACCAGGTGGATATATTCTGCATTCTTTGCAGAGAGCCTGCTTGGGGAGGTGGAGGGACGTGAGGTGGGGGTGAAAGGAATGAGCTAGCTACACATGTAGGAGGTGTTCATAGACGTTTTTATCCCTGCCCACTACACCTGTTGCGGCCCTCTGAGAGGTGTGCGAGCACCCTGTGAATGTGACCCTCCACCGCAAAAATGAGTCGCTTGTCGAAGTAAAAGCGTTCCTAAGATGTCCACATTTTCTAAAAGTATTTTTTTCTGCTCTTTTCGATGGTGAAAACCATTTTTAAATCGGGCTTTTAGTTTTCAAGATATGGTGTTTTGAAGATGATAAACCCCACTGAGAAGTGCTTTTGAGAAAATGAACAAAAACAGATGCACACTTTCAGCATAATGTTAACATATTAGGTGTTTCAAAATGCCATTTTGATACAGAGAGGAGTCAAATATAAACAATTCACTTGGGTTTTTTTTTGTGCAGGAAAACATATATAGTATCAGCTAGGGTCAAAATCTCAAAATCGACTCCTGACACCCCTACTGTCTAGTTTGTCTGCTAACTGAAAACCGGGAGAGATGTCAAGCGACTCATTCCGTGGTGGAAAGGTCTTAAATGTGTGGAGTGCACGGCAACAGAGTTCTTGCCTCCTTGCCAAGATTGGCCTGGCATCATCTCCCTGCAGGTTGGGGGAACCTCCAGACACTATCTGGGGAAAGGACAGGATGCTATATTCGATTTTGCACTGGCTCGTTCTCATTTTTCTTCTTCTGGATTTACTTTCCAGTTGTTTCCTTCCTCGCCCCATATCTGTTTCACTGTCTGATTTTTTTTTTTTCTCTCTCTCTCTCTCTGACTGATGTCTGATTTTGTTTGTTTCTGTCTGATGTCTGATTTTGATTTTTTTTTCTTTCTCTGTCTGATGTCTGATTTTTTTTTCTCTCTTTCTGTCTGATGTCTGATTTTTTTCTCTCTCTCTCTCTGATTTTTTTTTTTTCTCTCTGTGCTTGCATTATTTCTCTGTCTCTGTGCCTGTCTTGTCAGTCTGTCTGTCTGCCTGTGTCTCTCTTTTTCTTCTTCTTTCCCTCTCTCCCTCCTTCCTTCCCTCTCTGTGTCTGTCTGTCTGTCTGTCACACACACACACACACACACACACACACACACACACACACACACACACACACACACACACACACACACACACACAACCACAACCACAACTTACACACCCCACATGAAGGTTTGTTTTGCACAAAATGAACGTGAAGTGGTCTGGTGAAGCAGTGAGGACACACTTTAGCCAAGGGTATGGCTGCCACAGGTTGTCCAAGTAGAATGCTTTTTTAATATTTGGCAAAGCCTCTGCTTCAACAACGACATATATATATATATATATATATATATATATATATATATATATATATATATATATACATATACATATATATACATATACATATATATATATATATATATATATATATATATATCATCACAGACTGACATTTAAAAGAGAGATAACTCCTGTGTGCTGTCAGTTAGCAGTCATTTTTTTTTTTTCTTCATTGAACTCTGTTGATGATAATAGGAACTAAAACAGACTATACAATAATTATTTTGAGAATGGTATCGTTCTAGCTACACGGTTCCACAGATGAAATTTGAATTACACGCAAAATGTTATGAAAAACGGAATTCCACTATAATGGGGCCACGGTATTTCCGTCTGCACACAGACAGCCTCTGAGGGTCGCAGCAGAATGTTTTGAAGCACAGGTGGGCAGAACATGCCAGTGTCCAGAAAGTGCACCAGACTAGCTGCAGAAGGCTCCCTCTGGGCCATGCAACCCTGTTGTTTTTGTTTGTGTGTGTTCTCCTGTCAATGTCAGCAATGTCTGGTCTTGTATGTCCACACCTCCATAGTGTCAGCATCATAGGCAAGGGGGCACAAACCAAGCGTGGTGCAGAGCAGTGAGACAGAGGGATGTGTCTTGTGTGTTGGCAGCTCCATCCAGAGGCGGGGAGGATGACGTGGACTTCGCCAAGCCCCAGTCCACCAAGGTGCCGCAGAGCCGCAAAGGCCTGGCTCCCTCCGCCGCCTCCAAGACCAAGGGGGTCTCTTCGCGCCTCGGTTTCTGCAGGTGAGTGAGCGTCAGGGTGGTGCCAGTCATGTTGCTTTGTATCCCAGCAGTCTTTCTTCTCTCTCTCTCTCTCTCTCTCTCTCTCTCTCTCTCTCACTCTCTCTCTCTCTCTCTCTCTCTCTCTCTCTCTCTTTCTGAAGAGTGTCCACAATCATCAAGTTAATTATTCTGACACATTTGTGTGTATGACCGGTTTTTATCTCACCATTAAGGCAGCCATACTCCAACTTCGGGGAAGGTGCATGCTATGTGTAACGTGTCATCCATACCAACGGCCAAACTGGCCTTCTCTTCCGAAAGTCGGTGGTGGGATTTTACGTGTGTGCAAGATGTTATAATGCTTGCATTCACACACGGAACCTCGGTTTATAGTCTCATTCGAAGGACTGTACGGGGAATGGAGTCAAAACCATGTTAACTCTGAGGGAAAAATCCCCCTGTACCGAAATGGCCTGGTGGAGATTTGAACCCCGCAGCCCCAAGATTACAAGTCTGGTGTTCGACCATCTGAGCTATTCAGGCTCCTAAGTCTTGGGGGGGGGGGGGGGGGGGGGGGGGGGGGGGGGTCAAGCGTTGTCTGGATTGTTCTGGTAGCGAATGGTGTATGACATGGAGGAGGCTGGCATTGCCGTTTGTGGCGTAATCATCTTTCTGGTTGTGAGTGCTGTGCTGTGTAGATGTGCAGTGTAATGTACTGGGTGGTGGTGTGGTGTGTGTTGTCAGATGATCCCAGTGTGAGAGTTGTGTTGTTTGTTGTGACATGTTGCACTGTAGTGTTTTGTTACCAGAGCAATCCTCAGCGTGTTATGTCGGATCTTTCTGTTTTGTTACCGACGTGTGATCAATGTGTAAAATTGCACTGTGTGGTGTTGGGTTTGAGTTGTAGCGCAGTGGTTTTTGCTCTGAGTATAATGTGGTGTTCTGTTTTCAGAGTATCATGAGTGTTGGAACTAGTTGTAGTATGTTGCACGCTGAAGTGGTGGTGTCTGTGAGGAATAAACTTGACGTTTTCAGGCATTTCTGTCTTTGGACAAAAAAAAAAAAAAAAAAAAATAAAATAAAACATCCTGAATTTGATGAGGGGGGGGGGGGGGGGGGGGGGGGAGCTATAATTTCAGACTAAAAAAAAAAAAAAAAGGAATTGGGGGTTTGGGGTTATTTCATACAAAGCGCAGATAAAATATTGTTGAATGAATGAAGTTTTGTGAGCGTTATGGAAGATTCATTTTTGTTGTTGCTGTTGTTGTTCAGTTCTTGTTTATTTGTGATGTGCTTTTTTTTGTGTGTGTGACTTATTTGTTTTTTTTTTTTTTCTTTTTTTGTTGTTGTTGTTCTTGTTTATTTTGTGCTCTGCTTGTTTGTTTGTTTCAAAGACTTTTGTATTGAGTAGTTGAGAAAGTAGCTTAACATGTCTGTCAGCTGAAGGCAAGACTGCCCTGTTCTGGTTTAGATGTTTTGTACAGAAAGTTGACATATGGGTTGTCTACAGTGTATTGTTCTGTGTTGTAGTGCACGTTTGTTCGTCTATTTTCATTTTCAGAATATCAAGAGTGGAATTGTATTTCATTGTGTTTTAGTGTGATTTTTTCAGTATGTGTGTGTGTGTGTGTGTGTGTGTGTATGTGTGTGTGTGAGAGAGAGAGAGAGAGAGATACAGAGAGAGAGACCATGTTTACCTCCATACAATTTCATGTTTGCATAGAGAATATATAGTAATGCATGTCTGCACACACACACACACCACATTAACAGATATGGCAATAACATGACAACACAGGATGGTATAGACACACATGCAACACACACATGCAACACACACATGCAACACACACACACACACACACACACACACACACACACACACAAACTCTCACTCTCTCTCTCTCTGTGCCGCTTACCCCCCCCCCTCCCCATCCCCCCCACCCCCCCCCCCCCCCCCCCCCCCTCTTCACCCCACATGCCCTTGTCAGTGAAGTGAGGGCTTTGACAGCATGCTGACAGCAGGGAAGCCAGCCTGAGAATGATAGTGGGCATTGTGTGTCACTTTGGCCAGCCATCCTCACCTGTCTCACCGCCACTGTCGTCACCTGTGCCGCCTGTCTCTCTGTACTGTGTGTGTCCTGGCTGTGTCTTTTCCTTCTTCTGTCTCTCCTTCTCTATCTTTTGATCCTTAGAGTGTCTCTCTCTCTCTCTCTCTCTCTCTCTCTCTCTCTCCTCATCTCTCCCTCGCTATCTCCTCATCTCTCTCTCTCTCTTCTCTCTCTCTCTCTCTCTCTCTCCTCCTCATCTCCCTCGCTATCTCCTCATATCTCTCTCTCTCTCTCTCTCTCTCTCTCTCTCTCTCTCTCTCTCCCCCTCTTTGTAGTATCTCTGTGTCCATCTGTTCTGTCTTTCTCTCTCTGTCTGTCTGTCTACAGGTCTGTCTCTGTATGCCTCTCTCTGTCTCTGTATGCCTCTCTCTGTCTCTGTTCTCTCTCTCTCTCTCTCTCTCTCTCTCTCTCTCTCTCTCTCTCTTCTCTCTCTCTCTGTCTCTCTCTCTCTGTGCCTGATTCTGTTTCTCAGTTTGTCTGTCCCTCTCTTTCTCTCCCTCTCTGTTTCTGTCCCTCCCTGCCCCCCCCCCCCCCCCCCCCTCTCTCTCTCTCTCTCTCTCTCTCTCTCCTCACTCTTCTATGCATGCACATGACATTCACATAGAATACAAAGTAAAATCAATGTCTTAGGCTGTCCATACGTTACCAGCAAATTCATATGTAAAAATGTTGTAAATTACTGATGGGGATCGGTTTTGTACCCCTGTGACTTTGTGTTGAATCTGAACACAATGACATGTGGGACCAGTCCTGTTAGATCAAGTGTGCACCTCATTCCTTGACGTGTTGCGACTGGTTGCATGAAATATATTGGACACAATGACATGTGGGACCAGTCCTGTGAGATCAAGTGTGCACCTCATTCCTTGACGTGTTGCGACTGGTTGTAGGAAATATACTGGAATTTCTCCCTTTCCTGATATGATGGACTGTTAACTTGAAATACATTGGAATATCTCCCCATTCCTTGACGTTTGTGGTCTGGTGACATGAAATACCTTGGAATATCTCCTTGTGAATTTCTCCCTTTCCTTGATGTGATGGTCTGTTAGCATTGGAATATGTTGGATTTTTCCCATTTCTTGATGTGATGGACTGGTAACATGCAATCTGTTGCAACATCTCTCTTGACATAATGGATTGATGACAAGAAAGATAGTGGAATTTCCCCCATTCCTTAACATGGTAGACTGGTAACAGGAGGTCCAGTGCAATATCTTTCATTCCTGGTAAAATGATATGCATTGGAATATCTCCCATTCCTTGACATGGTCGACTGTTAACATAAGGTACTGTGGAATATCTCCAATCCCTTGACAGGGTGGACTGGTAACATGAGGTACTGTGGAATATCTCCCATTTCTTGCTGAGGTGGATTGTTTACATAAGGTACAGTGGAATATCTCCCATTTCTTGCTGAGGTGGACTGTTAACATAAAGTACAGTGGAATATCTCCCATTCCATGACAGCTGACGTTTCCTCCAGAATCAGCAGTAAGGTCATGGTTAAGGAGGGCAACATACACCTGGGGGAATACAGACCTGGGGAAACATAGACCTGGGGGACCATAGGGTGCTTCCCGCCGCCTGCCGTTTTGTTGGGCGGGAGACGGGGGTCTGGGGATAACAGCATTTCACAGCGCGCTGGTGGGTGTCAGGGGTCGTGCCATTGAATTCCAATGAGGTCAGGCTTTACTCCGAGGATCGACTGGAATACAAATGGGATTTAGAGGGAACAGGACAGTAAATATGAGGGAAAGCAATACGAATGCCACAGAGATTTGGATAAATAGTAGGATTCTGGATTATCAAATTTTGAATAGAATTTTATATTCTGTTACACACACACACACACTTGCACAAATTTTTAGGTGAAGATAGTGATGATACTGATAAAGTATAGGGGACGTTAGTGAATGTGTCCTGTGTTGATGTGGAAAATGTCCTGTGTTGATGTGGAAAGTGTCTTGTGGAAAGTATCCTGTGTTGATGTGGAAAGTGTCCTGTGTTGATGTGGAAAGTGTCCTGTGTTGATGCGGAAAATGTCCTGTGCTGATGTGAAAAGTGACCTGTATTGATGTGGAGTATGTCCTGTGTTGATGTGGAAAGTGTCCTGTGTTGATGCGGAAAATGTCCTGTGCTGATGTGGAAAGTGTCCTGTGCCGATGTGAAAAGTGTCCTGTATTGATGTGGAAGGGGTCCTGTGTTGATGTGGAGTGTGTCCTGTGCTGATGTGGAATGGGGTCCTGTGTTGATGCGGAAAGTGTCCTGTGCTGATGCAGAAAGTGTTCGGCGGAAAGTGTCCTGTGTTGATGTGGAAAGTGTCCTGTGGAGTATGTCCTGTGTTGATGTGAAAGCAATACGAATGCCACGGAGATTTGGATAAATAATAGGATTCTGGATGATCAAAATTTGAATAGAATTTTATATTCTGTTACACACACACACACACACACATACACACATGCACAAATTTTTAAGTGAAGATAATGATGATACTGATAAAGTATAGGGGACGTTAGTGATTTGTTTATGTTTCTTGAGGAAGAAAAATGAGAACTGAAAACAGAAAAAAAAAAAAAAAAAAAAATTAACATGAAAAAAAAAAAAAAAAAAAACCTCAGGTAATTGAAGTCATGCCAGCGTTCAGATGTAAGGAATGTTATGTAGAAGGTGTGTCCAATCCTGTGCGGATGTAGAGAATATCCTATATAGAATGCAGGGATGTGAAAACTAAGCTGAAGTGCAAAAACATTCTTTGTTTGTTTGGGGGGGGGGGGGGGGGGGGGGGGGAGCAAAAAAGGATACCACTGACAGCCACGTATGCTTTTGCATTGGCCGTCAATAGTGACCAAGAAAGAGTGAGTAGGACTAGTAGTTCACACACAGTGCATTCTCTCGACTAGTTTTTTTTGTAAGCTTCAGTTTGGTTGGCCAGCTATGGCCAATCCGGCTGTGCTATATTCTGTCTGCTGTGAAGAGCATGGACCATCACAGCTCCTGAACCCCCTGCTATCATGTGTTCCTCTGTCAGAGACTCCCACGCAGAGCCCTGAGAATGTGTCCTGTGTTGATGTGGAAAGTGTCCTGTGGAGTGGGGTCTTGTGTTGATGTGGAAGATGTCCTGTAGAATTGTGTCCTGTGTTGATGTGGAAAGTGTCCTATGGAATGTGTCCTGTGTTGATGTGGAAAGTGTCCTGTGGAAAGTATCCTGTGTTGATGTGGAAAGTGTCCTGTGTTGATGTGGAAAGTGTCCTATGGATTGTGTCCTGTGTTGATGTGGAAAGTGTCCTGTGTTGATGTGGAAAATGTCCTGTGTGTGATGTGGAAAATGTCCTGTGTTTGATGTGGAGTGTGTCCTGTGCTGATGTGGAAGGGGTCCTGTGTTGATGTGGAAAGTGTCCTGTGCTGATGCAGAAAGTGTTTGGTGGAAAGTGTCCTGTGTTGATGTGGAAAGTGTCCTGTGGAGTATGTCCTGTGTTGATGTGGAAAGTGTCCTGTGGAGTATGTCCTGTGTTGATGTGGAAAGTGTCCTGTGTTGTTGATGTGGAAAGTGTCCTGTGTTGATGTGGAAAGTGTCCTGTGGAGTATGTCCTGTGTTGATGTGGAAAGTGTCCTGTGTTGATGTGGAAAGTGTCCTGTGTGATGTGGAAAGTGTCCTGTGCTGATGTGGAGTGTGTCCTGTGCTGATGTGGAAAGTTCCTGTGTTGATGTGGAAAGTGCCTGTGCTGATGCAGAAAGTGTTTGGTGGAAAGTGTCCTTTGTTGATGTGGAAAGTGTCCTGTGGAGTGTGTCCTGTGTTGATGTGGAAAGTGTGTCCTGTGTTGATGCAGAAAGTGTTTTGGTGAAAGTGTCCTTTGTGATGTGGAAAGTGTCCTGTGGAGTGTGTCCTGTGTTGATGTGGAAAGTGTCCTGTGCTGATGCAGAAAGTGTCCTGTGGAGTATGTCCTGTGTTGATGTGGAAAGTGGCCTGTGGAGTATGCCTGTGTTGATGTGGTGAATATCCTTTCATGCCTGTGTCATTCTGGAGAATGAAAGTAGGTTGTGGGATGTTTAGGATATCCCCTGGAGTGTCCGAAGATAAAGCTAAGCTGATTTGGGGGGGGGGGGGGGGGGGGGGGGGGGGGGGGGGGTGAAACCAGTAAGATGCCTGGTTGATGTGTGATGTCATCCAGTGAACAAAGTTGGGGGGTGGAGACACCTTCTCCAGCAGACTGACTGACTCATTGTGGTGGCTGTTGTGGAGGTGTTGGTGTGTCTGTGGTCATGGGAATGATTTCTCCCAGGGAATACGCATTCCTTTTGGACTGTGTACCATCACACTTTTTTTTTTGTTTCATAATTCATTTTCCACCATACTTGTTGTTGATGTTTGTACCAAGTTATGTACTGAGATATTTTCAATACTGATTATATGATTTTTATATCAGCGAAAGAGAGAGGAAGTTGTTGGAGAGAGCGGAGGGTATTCTGTCTGTTTTGATTTTCAAAATTAACCAGGGTTTTTTGTTTTTTTTTGGGGGGGGTTTTTTTTTTTTTTTTTTTTTGATGACAGTCAAGCCAGGGACAGACATAATTTGTTGATGGTTCCTTGATTGTCTCTATTGGTGGTTTGGTTTCATTCTGAAGGAATCCCTAATAAGACATGCCGTCAGAAGTGGAAACTGCATCACAGGTCAACAGTGGGAAGCTATTTCAGATAGGAACGAAGTGGGGAAGTGGGAGGGGGGGATAGTGGGGAAGTGTGAATCATTTATTGCATGAATGAATAAATGCATTTTGATGCCTGTGCTCTTTGGTTGGCAGATTGAATTTTTATCATTGGAAATATTTAGTGCTGAAGATTAAGCGCCGTAAATGATGTTGTTGTTAATGTTATTATCATGTTTATTGTTATCATTGTTAAATCTAAATGAAAAAATCAGCTGCTCAGTGATGAATCTTTAGAATTCTGTTGTAGGGATGAGGTGATGGTTTAAAAACAGCCAGTGGGAACTCTTGTTATGCAAAGGAAAGTTGTGAAATAAGCAAATGTCACAGAAGCGTTTGTGTGGGTAAGGGTGGGGGGGGGGGGGGGGGGGACACTTGAAACTTGTTACAGTTTGTCCTTATTAAGGATCATCAGTCAGTTGAAAGATCCTTGATTTTTGGTGCTGGATCTGTGTGGGAAGCGCACATTGTGATTTTTGTGTGTGGATCCAGTGTCGTGATGAATTTGAAATAAGAACCGAGTGGCTTGTGGACTATGCTAGGAGACAGTCCTTGGCTTAAGACCAGTCTGTCAGCACAAAATGACCTGGAGATTGTTAAAAGAGAAATATTAACTCATCATATGGGTCTGTCCAAACACCATAGCAACAGTAAAGGCTAGGTGATGTTAACATAAATTCGTAGGTTTTTAAACAGCTTTTGATGTGATTTTGAGAAGTTCGATCATGGGGAAATATTCATGCATAGGTGAGTGTGTTCAAATGTCAAAATGATATGGAAGTCAAGACAGTGTTACAAAACATGCCATGGGTTTGGCATTTTTGGTGGCATGAGCGAAGTGAAGAATGATAGACGGGGGAAGTGTCCATTTTTGTGAGGTGAGTGCGTCCAGATGCCGAAGTGACAGCGAAGGCAAGATTGCGTTAGAAAGACATTCCATGGTTCAGTCATTTCATACGTCCATCAACGTGAAAGGCGTCAAGCGTGATGACACAACGAAGACGTGTAAGATGTCTACATCGCCAGTCTGAATACATTTTGGAGAATCTCCTTGAAAACGGGCCAAGGTGGTGTGTTTCATGTGTGTGTGTGTGTGTGTGCATTTGTGAACAGGAGTAAAAAAAGGGGGACCATGAAGTCAAGAGGTAAGTTTATGTGGAACAAAAGGACAGTGTTTTGGTGCAGTTTTACCACACAGGGATGTAGGAAAATTGAATTGAGTTGATGGAATGGTTGGTGACATGTTGAGTAGGTGATGAAGAAGTGGGGACAGAAAAGTGTCGCTGACACACAGAGCAGTGGGGTGGGGGGTGGGGGTTATGTCAGTCCTAAAGGCTTATGAACCCTCAGCGAAGCAGATTGCTGGTCCCTGAACTTCCTTTCTTAGTGTCAGTTCAGTTTTACATTCATGTTGCTTTTAGCCCAGCCGACCGCAAAGGGCCAAATTAGGGCTGTCGCTTCATTAAAGTTAACTCCAACAGTCATTACCCAGTTACTGTTCCTGTAGTAATGTGCCTGCCTAAGGATAATGGTATGAAGTAGAGATGATATTTTGAGAGTAGCGAGCTAGATACTGGTTTAAAAAAAAAAAAAAAAAAAAAAAAAAACTTCTGTTGTTGCTGTTGTAGTTGATAAAATGAATGAGGTAAGATTTGATTGTGGGTAACTTACTGTGGACCATGTCAGTAATGACCTGGAAAGATGTGGACCACTTGAGGGACAGAGATTTATTTATTTGCTTCACATGTCACTGTGCTTAGTTCTGAAGACCTACGCCATGGTACACCCTCTGTTCTCCAGCCTGTTCAGTTCTGCCCAGGTAGATAGGCTGAGCACCCAAGACCTATAAGAGAAAGGGAGGGAGGAGGGGGAAGGGGTGTGAAAGGTAGATGAGAGCAGTACTGGATTGTTTCGAATACCCTCCCTTTCTCTTAGTTCATTGACTGTCCTCCTCTCTCTCTCTCTCTCTCTCTCAGTCTCGCACCTTGTCTGTCTGTGTCTTCTTTCTGTATCTCTCTATCTCTCTCTCTCTCTCTCAGTCTGCACCTTGTCTGTCTGTGTCTGTCTGTCTTCTTTCTGTATCTGTATCCTCTCTCTCTCTCTCTGCTCTTGTCTCTCTCTCTCTCTCTCTCTGTATCTGTATCTTCTCTCTCTCTCTCACTCTCTCTCTCTCTCTCTCTGTCTTCTCAGTGTGCACCTTGTCTGTCTGTGTCTCTCTCTCTCTGTATCTCTCTCTCTCTCTCTCTCTCTCTCTCACACACACACACACACACACACACACACACACACACACACACACACACAGTCTGCACCTTGTCTGTCTGTGTCTTCTTTCTGTATCTGTATCCTCTCTCTCTCACAGTCTGCACCTTGTCTGTCTGTGTCTTCTTTCTGTATCTGTATCCTCTCTCACAGTCTGCATCTTGTCTGTCTGTGTCTTCTTTCTGTATCTGTATCCTCTCTCTCTCTCTCTCTCTCTCTCACAGTCTGCACCTTGTCTGTCTGTGTCTTCTTTCTGTATCTGTATCCTCTCTCTCTCACAGTCTGCGCATTGTCCGTCTGTGTCTTTCTGTATCTGTATCCTCCTCTCTCTCACAGTCTACACCTTGCCTGTCTGT
>JADBJO010001462.1:87500-120000 GCA_016801955.1 Conus betulinus | reverse complement strand
TGAAGCGCAAGTGTAAGGTATAACTGAAAGGCCATGAAAAAAAAATAGAGATAAAGTGGAAACATAACGTCTGATTGAAGTTACATTACGAGATATTGATAGAGCACTTTACATCAAGCTTGACTGACCAGCCATTTAAAAGTATTGATAAAGTGCAAATATGAAGTCCTGCTGAAGTGTCATTAAAAATATTAATGAGATGTGCAAGTATAAAGTTTGACTGATGTGAGATTAAGAAGTTTAAGAAGTATTTAGGAAATGCAAGTACAAAGTGTGACATGAGTTTAAGAAGTGTTGATCAAGTGCAAGTGTAAACTATGACTGACAAGGGATTAAGAAGTATTATTGAAGTACAAGTAATAAACTGTTACTGATGCGAGATTTGGAAGTATTGATTAAGAGCAAGTATAAAACTGTGACTTAGCATTAAATTTAGGAGTATTGATTATTAAGTGCAAGGATTAAAAAAAAAAAAAAGTATGAAGTGATATTAAAAAAGTGTGATAAAATGCAGCTGTTAACGTTTCCCTCCCTGATGGGTCCTGAGTGGAATCGATAAGCCCGCCCGCTTCACTATGTAACTTAGTTCCTGATTGGTCCAGAGTGGAATTGATTAGCCTGCTTCACTGTTTAACTTAGTTCCTGATTCGTCCAGAGTGGAATGGAATAGTTCCTGCCTGCGTCACTATTTAACTCAGTTCCTGATTGGTCCAGAGAGTGGATTGATTAGCCTGTTTCACTTTGTAACTTAGGTCCTGATTGGTCCTAGTGGAATTGATTAGCCTTTTCACTTTGACTTAACTTAGGTCCTGATTGGTCCTAGTGGAATTGATTAGCCTGTTCACTATGTGTAACTTAGGTCCTGATTCGTCCTAGTGGAATTGATTAGCCTGCTTCACTATGTAACTTAGGTCCTGATTGGTCCAGAGTGGAACTGATCAGCGCTGATCACTAGCCTTTAGCCTGCTTCACTGTGTAACTTACTGCTTCATTACAACTTCATCTCTAACCTGACTTCCAAGTGATCAACCTTAGTCCAGTATGACTGAAGCATAAAGCCAGCAAACAACAGAAGGTGCTACTACAAGAATTAGTGCTACAATGATGGGCCAGTAGTCTGGAAACCAGTCTCTCAGAAATAACACCACTCAGAGTCAGTTTCCCCTGAGGCACTCTTAAGTAGTACAAAAATGCCATCATCATGAGCCAGTTGGAGTGATCTGATGGAGCGCAAGAGGTGAAACTGCAAGTTTGATCACCAGTCCCACTGGGTTAGGTAGGAAAGACACAGAATCATCATAATATCATTCATCACAGGTAAAGAATTGACTTCAGCCAGATGGAAGATGGGAGAGAATAGAAATGGGAAGCTGAAAAAAAACGGCATTCACTTTACTGAATGTCACATCTTGTTCTTGTCAGCCACACTGGAATCAAAGTGAAAATTGACTTCTGATTATTCTACAGGCAGTGCAAATGGCTGCTGCAGGATTAGGTAAAGGAAGCTGTGCATTTGACATGCTGTGTATTGATGTTGATTTTTTTTCCCCCAATGTCCGATTTGCTGGATCCACTCAAATGATTACTGGGCAAGTGGGGGGGGGGGGGGGGTTAGGATGGGGAAGTGAAGGGTCTGATGGGGGATTAGTTGTTAATTGAAACATATGCAGTGATGTGCTTTTGTTGCATGCTCAATGTTTTTGGTGGTTTCCGGTTTCCAGTTATTCTCCTCCCGTGACATGACGGAGCAGATGTCAAAGGTCCACACCATTCTCTCCGACGCCAATCAGGACTGGGAGAAACGTATTGACTATGTGAGTACATCACTATTTTTTTTGTTTGTTTCTGTTTGTTTATTTGTACTGGTTTTGTTGCCATTGTAATGGTATGAGAATCCCATTTCCTTGTTACATGTGGTAATATGTGAACGCTCTGCAATTAACCCTCTTCAGTATGCACTTATCTGAGCTTAGTTACACCGAAAACCATCGGCAAGGTAAGTAACTCCGTAATTTGAATATGGTTACCCAATTAAAAATTAATTTAAAAGAGAAGAAAGGAAATACTAACGAAATGAAAATATTTTTTAAAATTCCTACGAATATATATGTTGCTATATCGTAAGTTTGAAGAATGTTACATGAGCCATTTACTCAGGAAATAAAAAAAAAAAACTCTTCAGAACTTTCTTCCGAATTGTTGTTCATCATACCTGGAACTTCATCCCAGTCGAAATCTAGGTCACTCTAAGCTTCATTTACCCAGCACTTTCATTAAGTCTTTATGCCGTAAATCCTACAAAACACAGTATCTCCATCACTAAATCTCATTATAGAATGGCAGAACTCAAGGTTAGCCACGGTGAAAAACGCCATTTCGACCTCAAAACTTTAAAAAATTCGAAACTCGAGAACCACGGCACGTATCGACTCGCGGTTTTTTTTGCAAACAGAAGTAAATGGCTACAGAAAGAAGGAAGTCACGTTCTCGCGAGACTTCCTTTTCTACGAGAAACATGGCGGCGCCCATTGTTGCCACGTGTTTTACCGGGCGCTGGCGGGCGCTCAGCGTTTTTGGCTGTGTGATTTCCGGCCGGGCGCTAGCGGGCGCTCGATGGTCAAGAGGGTTAAGGTTTTTTTTTCTTATGTGTATGTAACTGAATTCTGGTGTTTGAGAGCTGTAAAGGAAGAATGCAGATCCAATGTTCAGTAGCAGAGCTGCCATCCTCAAGTAATTTTGATCTATTTTTAACTCATAAACGACAGTATGGAACATCGGTTTTCCTCAGTATTTTTTCCAATTTGGAAGAAAGGAAACGTGGAAAGTCTAGGTGGAGATGTGTTTTAACCCTCTTTAGTATGCACTTACCTGAGTTTAGTTACGCCGAAAACCATCGGCAAGATAAGTGACTCCGTAATTTGAACATGGTTACCCAATAAGAAACAATTTAAAAGAGAGGAAAGGAAATAATGAAATGAAAATAATTTTTTAATTCCTACGAATATATATTGCTATATCATAAGTTTGAAGAATGTCACATGAGCCGTTTACTACTGGGGGGAAAAAAAAATCTGATTCATGAACTTTCTTCCGAATCGTTGCTCATCATACCTGGAACCTCATCCCCAGTCGAAATCTAGGTCACTCTAAGCTTCATTACCCACACTTTTCACTAAGTCTTATGCCGTAAATCCTACAAAACACAGTATCTCCATCACTAAATCTCATTATAGAACGGCAGAAATCAAGGTTAGCCATAGTGAAAAACAGCATTTCGACCACAAAAAACTTGAAAAATTCATAACTCGAGAACCACAGCACTCATCGACTCGCGTTTTTTTTTTTGCAAACGGAAGTAAATGGCTACAGGAAGAAGGAAGTCACGTTCTCGTGAGACTTCCTTTTCTACGAGAAACATGGTGGCGCCCATTGTTGCCACGTGTTTTACCAGGCGCTGGCAGGCGCTCAGCCTTTTGGCTGTGTGATTTTGGGTTGGGCGCTAGCGGGTGCGCGCTTATCAAGAGAGTTAACCAGGGTGCAGTATTCAAGTCCTGTAGACTGCTTCATGTCCCTCTAACAGACGGTGCCAGGACGTGTGCCTTCTGACCACCCCCATGATCTGAAGCAGGGAGCCATAACTATCCTCTGACCCCCCTCCCCTCTCTCTCCCAAAGGATTACTGCTTCTTTCTGTTTCGTTCCCTCCTCATGACTCACTCCCCTCCCCTACCCCCTCATGTCTCTCCTCCCTCCCTCTTCGCATGGCGTTACTCCAGCTGCTCATGTTCAGGCTGCTTCTGACACAGCCACACCCAGTTCCATCCAGCTGCGACCCCAGTATCCCCAGCACAGACAGTCCGCAGGGAGCATCAGCTGGGGGGAACCTGGCAGAGGAGGCTGCACAGCGGCTGCGGAAGTCACTGGTGCTTGTTCTGATCCGACATGTGCATAACCCTGTCCACTGAGCCCAGTGATTGCTTAGTCACAGAGTCGAGGGGAATGAGTGTCTGTCCCCCTCTGGAGATGCCACCATGTTGATGGAGGCAGTCCCTGAGAAGTGACCACCAATGACGACGTTGAGATAAACTGATGTGCTGGGGCACGGACCTGAAAAGAAAAAAACAGAAACGAGGTCACCAGAAAGAACGACCGCAAAATTTTGAGGCTTTTCGATTTTTTTTTTTTTTTTTTTTTTTTTACCCATTTAGATATGTTCAGTGATGATGATGATGCTGATAATGCTATGGTGTTTCCAGTTTGGTTTTAAAACTACCTGACAGAGTTTTACTGAATATTTGATGTATCCTGATGTTGACCAGGCTTGAAAATGACGGGATGAGTTGTATGGTTTTTCTGTTCAGTTCACTGCAGACAACAGAGAAAAAAAAAAAACAAACTGATTGGATTGTTTCGGTTTCAGTTCAAGATGCTGCGTGCCTTGATAATGAACGGTGCAGCCGAACACGACGAATTCCAACAGCAGTTACGGGTCCTGGAGCCAGCCTTTGTCTTGGGGGTCAAGGACCTCAGGTCACAGGTCGTGCGGAAGCTTGCATCACCATAGCGTGAGTTGCTTTTCGTCTTTCCACCTGTGCAACTCTCAAATCTGTTGTCAGGCTGAGGCAAGGGAAGGAGAGTGTTTAACCTTAAGCAAGCCACTTTCGAGAGCAGTAACTTCTGCCTGCAGCCGTATTCTTTTTGGGCGACTGAAAAATCTGTACACGCACTTTCTTCAGATTGCTGTAATTTCTTTTCTATTGATTGTGCAGTTATGGAATTTGTAGTGAATGTAGAGGAATGAATGAAGAACATGCCAGTACCAAGTATTATGTACTTTGTGCATGCATTAATTATGGGAAAAAAAAAATGACATACCGAATGGGTGTTTACGAGTCATGGAGCCCTGGAGAGCACAGGGTCTTGCTATCATCTTTCAGTTCCCCCTCACCTGCATCAGCCCATGCCCACTCTGCCACAACATTCTCAGGATCTTCACGATTAAACCCTAAAACTCTTCATTAGAGACAGAGTCAAAAAACACCTCATAAGGCTGGCTTTCAGCGCCAGTAGTGAGTGAGAGGGCTTTGCCAGAGAAGGAGGGAGCAAGCATAGGAGGACCTTGTGTCAAGGCGAACGAAGTCTGTCTAAGATATCCGCAGATTTGCTGACGAGTTAAAACCTGACTTTGAGAACACACTGGATGGAAAATTGACTGTTGTGTATGCACAGTACAGTACACTGGTGTGGTTTGACATTACACGGAGACATTCTGTGCGCTTTGACAGTACATGGAGACATAGGGTGTGTTTTGACAGTACATGGTGACATAGGGTGTGTTTTGACAGTACATGGTGACATAGGGTGTGTTTTGACAGTACATGGTGACATAGGGTGTGTTTGACAGTACAGGGTGATGCAGTGTCCTTTGACAGTACATGGTGACATGGGTGTGTTTTGACAGTACATGGTGACATAGGGTGTGTTTTGACAGTACAAGGTGATGCAGTGTCATTTGTCCACAGTACATGGTGACATGACACACAGTGTGTGCTCTGACTGTACACGGTGACATTTGGTGTGCTTTGACAGTGTATGTTTACGTACTGTGTGCTTTGACAGTACACGGTGTGCTTGACAGTACATGGTGAGACATGGTATGCTTTGACAGTACATCGTGACACAGAGTGCGCTTTGACAGTACACAGTGACACAGGGTGTGCTTTGACAGTACATCGTGACACAGAGTGCACTTTGACAGTACACGTGACACAGAGTGCGCTTTGACAGTACACAGTGACACAGGGTGTGTTTTGACAGTACACAGTGACACAAGGTGTGCTTTGAGAGGACATGGTGACACAAAGTGTGCTTTGACAGTACACAGTGACACATGGTGTGCTTTGACAGTACACAGGGTGACACATGGAGTGCTTTGACAGTACACAGTGACACAGGGTGTGCTTTGACAGTACACAGTGACACACGGTGTGCTTTGAGAGGACATGGTGACACAAAGTGTGCTTTGACAGTACACAGTGACACATGGTGTGCTTTGACAGTACACAGTGACACAGGGTGTGCTTTGACAGTACACAGTGACACACGGTGTGCTTTGACAGTACACAGTGACACGGTGTGCTTTGACAGTACACAGTGACACAGGCTGTGCTTTGACCATATACAGTGACACACGGAGTGCTTTGAGAGTACACTCTGACACAGCGAGTGTTTTGACAGTACACGGTGACACACGATGTGCTTTGACAGTACACGGTGACACAAGGACTGCTTTGACAGTGCACTCTGACACAGGGAGTTTGCAGTTTGCACACACAGGGAGTGCTTTGACAGTGCACGGTGACATACGATGTGCTCTTTGTGCCGTCAGGTACATGTCCCAACAGCTGGGAAACAAGATGGACCACTTTGCGGAAGCCGTGCTCCCAGCCCTCTTCAACCTCCTGGCCAACTCGGCCAAGATCATGGCCACCTCGGGCTGCGTCTGCATCCGCTTCATCATACAGGTCTGTGCTACTGCCAGGCTCCTTGCCTGCCTGGGCCTTTTTTTTGTTTTGTTTGTTTGTTGGTTTGTTTTGTTTTTTTTTTTTCTTTTTTTTGTTTGCTGTTGACGCTTCTTTCTCTTAAAAACTTGATGTCCCAGTCTCTGCAGCTTTCCCCGCTACTCTGTACTACCTCGCCCAACCCCCATACTCCCCTTTCGTTTTTTCCTCACCCTGAAGGGTCTTTTCTTGTATGAATGATGACCATTTTGTTGGACACAGGCGTGCATTCAATACAGCATTATTACATATGACCGTAATGGGGCTCCATTTCCCAGGTCCCATCACCCTCCCTTTTTTTTTTTTTTTTTTTGTCTTTTTTTTTTTCTTGAGTGTAGTTCTTTGAGTGTTGTTCTTTGCTTGCGTGATGATGACGTTTGTGCAGTCACGTGCTGAATGTAAACTTCCGAAAAGAAGCTGGTACCCAAACGAACAGAAGGCGAAGGAGAGAGAATGGAAAATCCTCCCCCCCCCCCCCCCCCCCCCCCCCCCAAATTCACCTCCTCCCTCGGCATGTGCTCAGAGGCTGTGTGGCTTTGAACTGCAGGGGATCCCCATGAAGAGGGGAAGGGAGACCAGCTGTGTCAGACTTGGCAGGTGCAGGGTGACGTGAGAGAGGTGGTGGTGGATGTGCAGGTGCTGTCAGCACTATCATCGTGACTGGAGTCATCATCTCCCCCCCCCCCCCCCCCACCCCCCAGCTGTAGTGTGCTTGCTCAGCTGGTCACAACACTTCTGCTTGTTTGTGGACCTCTTGCACAGGGGGCACTGGGGTCACCGTCTGGAAGATGAAGATGCCGTGCTGAGCTGGTCTTTTTTTTTTTGTGTGTGTGTGTGTGCTCAGATTTGTTTGTTCATTCAGTGTTGTTGGTTTTTTTTAGGTCACCGTCTGGAAGATGAAGATGCCGTGCTGAGCTGGTCTTTTTTATTTTTTTTATTTTTTTGTGCTCAGATTTGTTTGTTCATTCAGTGGTGTTGTGTTTGTTTTTTTTTTTTGTTTGTGTTGTGGGGGTTTTTTTGGGATGTGTTAAAAGCTGGGGGTTAAATCTGGCAGATGGGGGGGATGACTTATTAACAAAATGAGCTGTGAGATCAAGGCATTGAAGCTGTTAGGACCATAAATCTCTTTGCACCTTAACTTACTCTTTGCACCGTAACTTACTCTTTGACCGTAACTGTGGTTGCATCTTTGCACCGTAACTTACTCTTTGCAAACTGACTCTGTGCAGATCAAAGGCATTGAAGCTGTTAGGACCATAACTTACTCTTTGCACCTAACTTACTCTTTGCACCGTAACTTACTCTTTGCACCTTACTTCTTTGCACCTTAACTTACTCTTTGCACCTTACTTACTCTTTGCACCATAACTTACTCTTTGCACCATACTTACTTACTACTTTGCACCGTAACTTACTCTTTGCACCATAACTTACTTACTCTTTTGCACCATAACTTACTCTTTGCACCATAACTTACTCTTTGCACCGTAACTTACTCTTTGCACCGTAAACTTACTCTTTGCACCGTAACTTACTCTTTGCACCTTAACTTACTCTTTGCACCTAACTTACTCTTTGCACCTTAACTTACTCTTTGCACTTAACTTACTCTTTGCACCTTAACTTACTCTTTGCACCTTAACTTACTCTTTCACCTTAACTTGTGGTCTTTGCACTTTAACTTTTCTTGCATCTTAACTTACACTTTGCACCGGGCATAACTTACTCTCTGCCACTATGATGATGCTCATGTCTTCCCCATTCCATCTTTTATTGTCTGTGTGGTCACATCTTTTGTACACAGTGGTTGTCTTTGTCAGGTGACTTTGTTCAGATTTGTCAGCATGGTTGTTTTTTTTTTTGTTGTTGTTTTTGTTTTTTGGGTGGGGGTGATTGTTTTACATGTTTCTGCATGGCTGCGGGCATCGCCTTATAGCAAAATGAGCAGACCGAGATCAAAGCATTGAAGCTGTGATGAGGACTTACTCTTGGCTTCATAACTCTGACTCTGTTTTTGCACCTCTGTGTGGTTGCACAGGTGGGTTTGTACACAGTGGGTTTTACTCTTTGCCAGGTGACTGGCATATGCATGTCAGTGTGAGAATGTGGTCTTGTATAAGTATAGCAGATATATTTGTACACCGCTGAAGGTTTTTTTTAAAAATGTTTTTTTTTTAGCATTTGTACAAGGTTTCAGTATTTTTTTAAAAAAGTGTTTGCTTTTAATTTGTATAATTGTGATTTATTTACATGTATTTTTATCCTTAAGGATAAAAGAAAGAAAAACCTTCAGCTTAACTCCTTTTCCAGTTTCCTCACAGACACACCAATACACAAAAACTGCTGTCACTTTTTGCGCGAGGAAGGTGGATGGTCACATGCGAACACATGTAGAAGGATGAGCAGGTGATCTTGTGCACATGCACACATACAGACACACTTGCGCGCACATGCACAGGCACACACACACACACACACACACACTAGGTTTAATGCATAGGTCAGGCATCTGTTATGTGATGTCCATGAGATCTTTTCCCCAACTCTTTCCGTCTTCCCTGCTCACTGTGTCATGGTGGCTTAGCAGACTACATATGCTTGCGGTGATGCTTCCATGATGGTTCTCTCATGTGTTTCAAGTTGCCGATGCCAATTCTCTTTCCTTCAGTTTACTCACACCAGTCTCCCTTTGTGCTTTTGTTTGCTGACATTAATTTTCATCTTTGCTTTAAGTTCGTTCATACCAATTTTTCTCCATCTTTCAGTATGTTTATCACCAATTTGCGTATGTGGTTTTGTTCGGCATTAATTTTCGTCAGTGTTTAAGATTCTTCACAGAATGTTCACCCCCCACATTGGTGCCAGTCCTCTGAAATTTTTCAGGAATTTCCCATAGGTAAGAATTATTCCCAGATCACAAGTTCAACGAAAAAAAAAAATCCAGAATTTCAAAGTATGCTGAAAAAAAAATGAGGGATTTTGAGAGTAAATGTTTTTGAAGTGGTTGAAAAAAAAGTACTGGCAAACCAAGCCAAAATACTGGCGTACCAATGTAAGCAATTTTGTTGTTGTTGTTGTTGAAGAGAATGATCTGATTAACTAAGCACAGCATCGATCAGTTGAAGAGTAGGTAGTCAAAATGCTTCAGTTCAAAGCAACTGCCGCTATCATCCTTTGACGCCTGAAATTTGGACTGTTCAAGGCCTAAAGTTTGGCTGCAATGCTTCATTTTGGGTACACCAGTTCTGCTGTTTATTTGATTTGCTGGCACTGATTTTCTTTTTGCTTCAGGTTTTATTTTTCACTCCAATTCTTCTCAGTGTCTCAGTTTGCTTTCAAAAGTTCTCCTGTGTGTCTCAACTTCCTTCCACCAGTTCTCTTGTGTCTCAGTTTGATTACGTCAGTACGCCTCTGTGTCTCAGTTTGTTTACACCGGTTCCCCTCTGTGTCTCAGTTTGCTAACACCAGTTCCCTCTGTGTCTCAGTTTGCTTACACCAGTTCCCCTCTGTGTCTCAGTTTGTTTACACCAGTTCCTCTCTGTGTCTCAGTTTGCTTACACCAGTTCCCCTCTGTGTCTCAGTTTGCTTACACCAGTTCCCCTCTGTGTCTCAGTTTGCTTACACCAGTTCCCTCTGTGTCTCAGTTTGCTTACACCAGTTCCCCTCTGTGTCTCAGTTTGCTTACACCAGACCTCTGTGTCTCAGTTTGCTTACACCAGTTCCCCTCTGTGTCTCAGTTTGCTTACACCAGACCTCTGTGTCTCAGTTTGCTTACACCAGTTCCCCTCTGTGTCTCAGTTTGCTTACACCAGTTCCCTCTGTGTCTCAGTTTGCTTACACCAGTCCTCTGTGTCTCAGTTTGCTTACACCAGACCTCTGTGTCTCAGTTTGCTTACACCAGTTCCCTCTGTGTCTCAGTTTGCTTACACCAGTTCCCTCTGTGTCTCAGTTTGCTTACACCAGTCCTCTGTGGCTCAGTTTGCTTACACCAGTCCTCTGTGTCTCAGTTTGCTTACACCAGTTCCCCTCTGTGTCTCAGTTTGCTTACACCAGTTCCCTCTGTGTCTCAGTTTGCTTACACCAGTTCCCTCTGTGTCTCAGTTTGCTTACACCAGTCCTCTGTGTCTCAGTTTGCTTACACCAGACCTCTGTGTCTCAGTTTGCTTACACCAGTTCCCTCTGTGTCTCAGTTTGCTTACACCAGTCTCTGTGTCTCAGTTTGCTTACACCAGATCTCTGTGTCTCAGTTTGCTGACACCAGTCCTCTGTGTCTCAGGTTGCTTACACCAGTCCTCTGTGTCTCAGTTTGCTGACACCAGTCCTCTGTGCCTCAGTTTGCTTACACAGTCCTCTGTGTCTCAGTTTGCTTACACCAGTCCTCTGTGTCTCAGTTTGCTTACACCAGTTCCCTCTGTGTCTCAGTTTGCTTACACCAGTTCCCCTCTGTGTCTCAGTTTGCTTACACCAGTCCTCTGTGTCTCAGTTTGCTTACACCAGTTCCCCTCTCTGTGTCTCAGTTTGCTTACACCAGATCTCTGTGTCTCAGTTTGCTGACACCAGTCCTCTGTGTCTCAGTTTGCTGACACACCAGTCCTCTGTGTCTCAGTTTGCTTACACCAGTTCCCTCTGTGTCTCAGTTTGCTTACACCAGTCCTCTGTTTCTCAGTTTGCTTACACCAGTTCCCCTCAGTGTCTCTCAGTTTGCTGACACCAGTCCTCTGTTTCTCAGTTTGCTTACACCAGTTCCCTCTGTGTCTCAGTTTGCTTACACCAGTCCTCTGTTTCTCAGTTTGCTTACACCAGTTCCCCCTCAGTCTCTCAGTTTGCTTACACCAGTCCTCTGTTTCTCAGTTTGCTTACACCAGTTTCCCTCTGTGTCTCAGTTTGCTTACACCAGTTCCCCTCTGTGTCTCAGTTTGCTTACACCAGTCCTCTGTGTCTCAGTTTGCTGACACCAGACCTCTGTGTCTCAGTTTTCTTACACCAGTTCCCTCTGTGTCTCAGTTTGCTTACACCAGTTCCCCTCTGTGTCTCAGTTTGCTTACACCAGTTCCCCTCTGTGTCTCAGTTTGCTTACACCAGACCTCTGTGTCTCAGTTTGCTTACACCAGACCTCTGTGTCTCAGTTTGCTGCTTACACCAGTTCCCTCTGTGTCTCAGTTTGCTTACACCAGACCTCTGTGTCTCAGCGTGCTTACACCAGACCTCTGTGTCTCAGTTTGCTTACACCAGACCTCTGTGTCTCAGTTTGCTTACACCAGTTCCCCTCTGTGTCTCAGTTTGCTTACACCAGTTCCCCTCTGTGTCTCAGTTTGCTTACACCAGTTCCCTCTGTGTCTCAGTTTGCTTACACCAGTTCCCCTCTGTGTCTCAGTTTGCTTACACCAGACCTCTGTGTCTCAGTTTGCTTACACCAGACCTCTGTGTCTCAGTTTGCTTACACCAGTTCCCCTCTGTCTCAGTTTGCTTACACCAGTTCCCCTCTGTGTCTCAGTTTGCTTACACCAGTTCCCTCTGTGTCTCAGTTTGCTTACACCAGTTCCCTCTGTGTCTCAGTTTGCTAACACAGACCTTTGTGTCTCAGTTTGCTTACACCAGTTCCCCTCTGTGTCTCAGTTTGCTTACACCAGTTCCCCTCTGTGTCTCAGTTTGCTTACACCAGTTCCCTCTGTGTCTCAGTTTGCTTACACCAGTTCCCCTCTGTGTCTCAGTTTGCTTACACCAGACCTCTGTGTCTCAGTTTGCTTACACCAGTTCCCTCTGTGTCTCAGTTTGCTTACACCAGTTCCCCTCTGTGTCTCAGTTTGCTGACACCAGACCTCTGTGTCTCAGTTTGCTTACACCAGTTCCCCTCTGTGTCTCAGTTTGCTTACACCAGACCTCTGTGTCTCAGTTTGTTTACACCAGTTCTCTCTGTGTGTCTCAGTTTGCTTACACCAGTTCCCCTCTGTGTCTCAGTTTGCTTACACCAGACCTCTGTGTCTCAGTTTGCTTACACCAGTTCCCTCTGTGTCTCAGTTTGCTTACACCAGTTCCCTCTGTGTCTCAGTTTGCTTACACCAGACCTCTGTGTCTCAGTTTGCTTACACCAGTTCCCTCTGTGTCTCAGTTTGCTTACACACCAGACCTCTGTGTCTCAGTTTGCTTACACCAGTTCCCTCTGTGTCTCAGTTTGCTTACACCAGTTCCCCTCTGTGTCTCAGTTTGCTTACACCAGTTCCCCTCTGTGTGTCTCAGTTTGCTTACACCAGTTCCCCTCTGTGTCTCAGTTTGCTTACACCAGTTCCCCTCTGTGTCTCAGTTTGCTTACACCAGTTCCCTCTGTGTCTCTCAGTTTGCCTACACCAGTTCCCTCTGTGTCTCAGTTTGCCTACACCAGTTCCCTCTGTGTCTCAGTTTGCCTACACTAGTTCCCTTTGTGTCTCAGTTTGCTTACACCAGACCTCTGTGTCTCAGTTTGCTTATGCCAGTCCTCTGTGTCTCAGTTTGGTTACACCAGTTCCCTCTGTGTCTCAGTTTGCTTACACCAGTTCCCCTCTGTGTCTCAGTTTGCTTACACCAGTCCTCTGTGTCTCAGTTTGCTTATGCCAGTCCTCTGTGTCTCAGTTTGCTTACACCAGTTCCCTCTGTGTCTCAGTTTGCTTACACCAGTTCCCCTCTGTGTCTCAGTTTGCTTACACCAGTCCTCTGTTTCTCAGTTTGCTTACACCAGTTCCCCTCTGTGTCTCAGTTGCTTACACCAGTCCTCTGTGTCTCAGTTTGCTTACACCAGTTCCCTTCTGTGTCTCAGTTTGCTTACACCAGTCCTCTGTGTCTCAGTTTGCTTACACCAGTTCCCCTCTGTGTCTCAGTTTGCTTACACCAGTCCTCTGTGTCTCAGTTTGCTTACACCAGTTCCCTCTGTGTCTCAGTTTGCTTACACCAGTTCCCCTCTGTGTCTCAGTTTGCTTACACCAGTCCTCTGTGTCTCAGTTTGCTAACACCAGTTCCCCTCTGTGTCTCAGTTTGCTTACACCAGTCCTCTGTGTCTCAGTTTGCTTACACCAGTTCCCCTCTGTGTCTCAGTTTGCTTACACCAGTTCCCCTCTGTGTCTCCGTTTGCTTACACCAGTTCCCTCTGTGTCTCAGTTTGCTTACACCAGTTCCCTCTGTGTCTCAGTTTGCTTACACCAGTCCTCTGTGTCTCAGTTTGCTTACACCAGTTCCCCTCTGTGTCTCAGTTTGCTTACACCAGTTCCCCTCTGTGTCTCAGTTTGCTTACACCAGTTCCCCTCTGTGTCTCAGTTTGCTTACACCAGTTCCCCTCTGTGTCTCAGTTTGCTAACACCAGTTCCTTTCTGTGTGTCTCAGTTTGCTTACACCAGTTCCCCTCTGTGTCTCAGTTTGCTTACACCAGACCTCTGTGTCTCAGTTTGCTTACACCAGACCTCTGTGTCTCAGTTTGCTTACACCAGTCCTCTGTGTCTCAGTTTGCTTACACCAGTTCCCCTCTGTGTCTCAGTTTGCTTACACCAGTTCCCCTCTGTGTCTCAGTTTGCTTACACCAGTTCCCCTCTGTGTCTCAGTTTGCTTACACCAGTTCCCCTCTGTGTCTCAGTTTGCTTACTTACACCAGTTCCCCTCTGTGTCTCAGTTTGCTACACCAGTTCCCTCTGTGTCTCAGTTTGCTTACACCAGTCCTCTGTGTCTCAGTTTGCTTACACCAGTTCCCTCTGTGTCTCAGTTTGCTTACACCAGTTCCCCTCTGTGTCTCAGTTTGCTTACACCAGTTCCCTCTGTGTCTCAGTTTGCTTACACCAGTCCTCTGTGTCTCATTTTGCTTACACCAGTTCCCTCTGTGTGTCTCAGTTTGCTAACACCAGTTCCCCTCTGTGTCTCAGTTTGCTGACACCAGACCTCTGTGTCTCAGTTTGCTTACACCAGTTCCCCTCTGTGTCTCAGTTTGCTTACACCAGTTCCCTCTGTGTCTCAGTTTGCTTACACCAGTTCCCCTCTGTGTCTCAGTTTGCATACACCAGACCTCTGTGTCTCAGTTTGCATACACCAGTCCTCTGTGTCTCAGTTTGCATACACCAGACCTCTGTGTCTCAGTTTGCATACACCAGTCTCTGTGTCTCAGTTTGCTGACACCAGACCTCTGTGTCTCAGTTTGCTTACACCAGTCCTCTGTGTCTCAGTTTGCTTACACCAGTTCCCTCTGTGTCTCAGTTTGCTTACACCAGTTCCCTCTGTGTCTCAGTTTGCCTACACCAGTTCCCCTCTGTGTCTCAGTTTGCTTACACCAGTTCCCCTCTGTGTCTCAGTTTGCTTACACCAGTTCCCCTCTGTGTCTCAGTTTGCTTACACCAGACCTCTGTGTCTCAGTTTGCTTACATTGTTTCTTTTCAGCTTACTCTCATCAAGTCTGCTTCATCTTTTTTTTTTTTTTTTTTTTTTTTTTTTTTACGTGAGTTCTGTTTCGGTTTTCTCAGCTCAATTCCATTTCAGTTTACCCACATCGTTTCTATTGAAGTTTGTTCACACCAGATTGTTCCATTGGCTTGCCCTAGTTTTGTTTCAGTTTGCCCAAAACGATTCGATTTCAGATGGCTGTCATCAATTCTGTATTGCCTGACACCAATGTTGTTTCAGTTTGTTCAAAACGATTTTATTTCAGATGGCTGTCATCAATTCTGTATTGCCTGACACCAATGTTGTTTCAGTTTGTTGACCCCCAATTCTTCTCTGTGTTTCAGCTTGTTCTTCCCATGGATACCAGTTTTGATTTGCCTGATGCCTGTTCTCTTCTGTGTACCAGTGTGTTGACACCAAGTCTGTGCCAGTTGTCAGACACCGGTTCTCCCCCCTTTCACTCAGCATCGGTTCCCCGTCTGTGTTTCAGTTTGTGCACACCAACCGCCTGATCCCCATAGTGACCAGTAACATGAGCTCCAAGTCCAACGTGATCCGCCGGCAGTCCTGTGAGTTCCTGAACCAGTTGCTGCACTCGTGGGCCACGCACACGCTGGAGAAACACATCGCCATCCTGCAGGACTCCATACGACGGGGGGCATCAGCGACGCTGACTCCGAGGCCAGAGCCTTCTCACGCAAGTCAGTCTCTTTTTTTTTTTTTTTTTTTCTGTGGGGGGGGGGGGGGGGGGGGTCAGCCCTCTGCTGCCAATCTTTCCATTGCTTTTTGTTCTGGTGGTCCGCATGCCTGAAAGCAGTTTTATGAGATTTTAGTTGTCTTCTGTCCTCTTGGCTTTGCTTTCTTTCTGTGGACCGCTCTCTCTCTCTCTCTCTCTCTCTCTCTCTCTCTCTCTCTCTCTCTCTCTCTCTCTCTCTCTTTTTTTTCTTCGTCCTTCTGTTTTCTTTGTTAGGATTTTTTTTTCTCTTTCTGTGTTTGGACTGGTATCTGTTTCCTGCTGGCTGTCTGTGGGTGGGTCTCTCACTTGTCTCTTCTTTTTTTTTTTTTTTTTTTTTTTTCTCTGTGTGTGATTTTTTTTTTCTATTTTTCTGTGCTGTCACTATTGTGCGTGTGTGTGTGGTTTTTTTTTTTTCTGTTTTTTTTTTTTCCCTCTTTTCATCTGTCTGTCTGAGAAACTGTTCCATTCTTTAGCTGACACTCACCACACCCTATGGGATGTGAAGCTTATTATGAACACTCTGATTGAAGGCAAATGAAACAAACTGCAGCGTTTACCGGAACACGACGAAAAAAAGCGGAAGAGCACACAAAACAGAGTGTGAAGTAATGCAGTTTTAATGCACGACACAAATCAAGACAAGAAATTTCGGCAATATGCCTTCCTCAGCGACAAAACAATAGAAACAGTACGGACATTAACATGCGCAATACTCCCCTTGTGAAGCCAAAGTGGTGAATGAAGTTGACAGAGGGGCAGTGGGTGAGAGGGTGAGTTGAGTTTGAGGAATATGGCACGAGGAAAGAAGGTAGAGTTAAGCGAAGGAGGGGGGGGGGGGGGGGGGGGGGGGGGGGGTGGAAGTAGAGGAAGAGTGGAGAGTGAGAGAAAGAAGAGGACAGGGAGGGGAAGGAGAGTGAGAGGAGGGGGAGGGTGTTATTGTATGTAGTGGGTGTGTTGCATATGAGTGAAATGAACAAGAGAAAACAAAAAGTAAAATACAATATGCACCAAAAAGCACTGTCCCTCTGTCAACTTCATTCCCACTTTGGCTTCACAAGGGGAGTATTGCACATGTTAATGTCCGTACTGTTTCTATTGTTTTGTCGCTGAGGAAGGCATATTGCCGAAAATTTCTTGTCTTGTTTTGTGTTGTGCATTAAAACTGCGTTACTTTACACTTTGTTTTGTGTACTCTGAATGAAAACTTCCTAAGGATGTGAAAATACAGACTGTTAATCTTGGTACCAGATATGCCTGTGTATAGGTGACATTCAAATTGTGCTCTACACACACACACCAAAGGTGGTATGGCACACAGGGGTGGGGGGGAAGAAGGAACTGCCTAACACCACCGATACCTCCAGAAAGATGCATTACAGTGGGCAGCAATATACTCATTCCTCTGTGTGTGTGTGTTTGTGCATGCGCGCGCGCGCATACGCACGTGTGTTAACTCGTGTGCGTGCGCATACATGGATATATGTGTCTATGTTGTGTGCATGTGTGTATATGTGATTGTACAAAACAAGAGATTTCATCATGGTGAGTCAGTGTTCATTGTTCTTTCTGTAAACCTAATTAACACTTGTGTGTATAAGCATTCATTCTCTGTCGATGAAAAGTGCTGTGAATTCCCATTATCATTTCAGTCACTATTCATTACGCACTGTTTTTGTTGACGCGGCGTGTGCCCTTTTGCTGCCCAGAGCATTCTGGGGTTTTGCCGAGCACTTCAAGTCCCAAGCTGACGCCCTGCTGGCCAGCCTGGACCCCTCCAAGCAGAAGATGCTGCAGGGGAGCTCAGCAACTCCTCCTCCAACAACTCCCTCAACTCCGCCGACAGTCTGCGCCCTGGCAAGTCACGAGCCCGCTCCGCCAGCCAGGACCGATCCGTCCCCAAGTACGGCACGCTGGAGTGAGTATCGGCCGTGGTCTGGGCGGGGTGGGTCTTCTCGGTGGTGAGATGGAGGAGGCTTGTAAACGTCCTCATGCTGAGAAGGGATTGATTCTGGCCTTGCACAGTGTGTGTGTGTGTGTGCGTGTGTGTGTGTAGGATTTATACTGATGTAGGTTGACAGCCCCCAAAACGCCTTGTGTGCCAAGCAGGCTTTAATGGTGAAACAGTACCCAGAAAGAAACTGCAGCTTTTTATTCCGATTCCTTCAGCTGGTTGTGTCGTGATAACCCAGCACAGATACTTTTTTTTTTTTTCATCTCCCTGTGTTAAGAGCAGACCTGTAGTACACATATACTGGGTGTGTTTTATGCCGTATATGTAAGAAAATCAATCACTGAATGCTGGGGAAAAAAAAAGATATTCATGATTAAGGGACCAACCTCTCTCTCTCTCTTTACATTTTTACAGATATTCTAATTACAGATACAGATGTAGATACATGACCATGGAGACAGAGTTACACACACATGGACTCGTGACAGTGAACACACACATACAGGTGTGGACACTGATAGACGGGCACAAGTATCTCCTCATATAATGTACACATGCATATGTGCACACACACACATACACACACACACACACACACACACACTCTCTCTCTCTCTCTCTCTCTCTCTCTTTCTCTGTCTCAACCTCATTAAATATTGATACACCACTAGTTAAATACTCCCTTTGATATATGTTGGTCTCATCTATATGTGTGTGTTTATGTGTGTGTAACTGAGACTCAGAGACTCAGACTTTGATTATCACAAGAACCCTTTAGGTTCTATAGACACAGCATAGTATTATGAGAAATCCGAATTAATGATTAGACCACAGTTCATGCGGGTCCGTAGAGGGTACCATTATTGTCTTTTCACATTCATGTGTGTGTTTGTGTGTTGCAGAAGAACAGGGTCAATACGAAAATCCGGAGCCTCTCGCATCAGCTCTTCGCGCAGCGACGCTGGTAGTGGTAAGCCCTGGCCTCTCTTTCCTCTGTCTTCAGTCTAGGTGTGGGTGGTTGTGTTGATGGACTGCTCTTTGTCAGCCACCATAGAGAGAGCACACAGGCTTTTAGCTGTATTTGGGGGAGGGGGGGGGGTGCAGATTATGTGAAAAATGAACTATCATGGAGCGTGTGTGTGTGTGTGTGTGTGTGTGTGTGTGTGTGCGTGCGTGCGTGCGTGCGTGCGTGCGTGCGTGCGTGCGTGCGTGCGTGCATGCGCACGCGTGTGTGTGTGTGCATGTTTGTATGTGCGTGTGTGTGTGTGTGTGTGTGTGTGTTAATGTCAGGTGTGTTTTGATCTGCAGGGGAACTTCTCATTAACAACTTAAAAAAAAAGAATCCTTAACATTGCGATTTTTTTTCAAGGGTCTTTATTGAGAAGTAAATTTAGTTTGAACTATACAATATAAGAGTATTTCAGAAAACAACAGGCTTTAAAGGGAGGTTGCATTATTGAGAAGTAATTTGTCATAACTCTGTTACAAAGCGAAAAAGTTTCAGACAAAGAAAAGCACAATTTGTCGAAGGGAAAGAGGTTTTTTTTGTTTTTTTTTTTTCCAAGTGTTTTCTTCCATGGACATTTGTGCTTGTCTTGATACGATCATGAGACGTGTACATTTGCTTGAGTAATTTGTTCCAATTGCTGTGCATTGATATCAAGTCAGAATTATTTGGCTTTGCTTGTTGATATGAGTACTGTTTTTTTAGACAGAAGATCTCGGTTCTCTTTTTTTTTTCTGCCTTTTTCCCGCCAGTGAACAATAAAGCTAACCAGTTCCATGAATAAGCATGTGGAAAAAAAAAGTGTCAGATGGTGTATTTCATTGACAAAACAGTTGATGAACGGTGACAGTGGTGAAGAACTGGCTTACAAATTGAATTTTTGTGTTGAGATTGGAATGTGTTGATTGTCATCACTTGTTTTGAAAAAAAAAATTGACAGAATCAGGTGTTTTTGTGCCTTCGACTCCATATTTGCACACCCATTTTCACTCATGACTCATCGTCAGCTTCTTCCTTCCCAGCAAGCAGTTTCCTGACTGGCTGCAGTGGTCTGCTGTATTTGATTGTATCCTCTGTGCCTTGAACTGATTGGTTGAAAATTGAAAAATTGAAATTTTTTTTTTTAAAAAGAGAGAGAATTTAAACATTGGCTCTCCCCCTTCTACTCCCTGTACTGATCCCGGCTTGCTGTGTTACTTACTTGCATGCCGTGTCAAAAATATTGAAAAGAGAACTGTAGGTTCAGGATTATTTCATCAGAATATAGACTTTGGTTCATCTTTTAGTTATAGGGATCAGAGGTCAGACAAAAAGTAAGTGATCTTCAGAATTGAATAGTATGTGGAATTGAATTCGAGTGTTGTGAGATTAGTTTATTCATAAACTTTTTTGTTGTGGACATGCAGTATGCAAATGTAATCATGAAAACTACTGTCTTCTACTTATTGTTTACTGCCAGCTTTCTCTCTCTTTAGAGCTTTTTGAAATTTTTTTCATTTAAATTTTTTTTTTTTTTTTTTTTTTTTTTTTTTGAGACTACACTTTAGTGTAAGTTTATCCAGAAATTGTCTCGTAAAAGTTAGTGCTATGTTTAAAAAGTTGTATTGTGTGAATTACAGTGATATTCACTTTTGACGTACCTAAAAGCTAAATAGATGCAAAAGCTCAGTCATAAAGCTGTTTGAAAGGGTCAAAATGGGGTAACTATTCAGCCTTATAAATCAAAACAAAACAGCAGGTCATATCCAATATTGCTAAGTACTCATATGCAAACTAAGCGGAAAGTCAAACACAGTTATTGCCCTTGCCCTGTCAGGTGATTGGTTGGGGGGTTGGCAATCAAGTTTCAGATGAAACATTTTTGTTCAAATCTGAATTTTTTTCTCTCCAGGTTTTGTTCTGTGAAGATTTGTGTGAAACCAGCGTGCATTCATGGCTGATGTAGATAGGTGGTCGTTATTAGGGAAGAAAGAAATTTGGTTACTGGGTTTGAAACCAGATGCATTGAAAGTTTATGCAGACAAAGGTAGATGTACAGATTGTTGCAAGCTGATAAACCATAATGATTTAGACACACACACACACACACACATACACACACACACACACACACACACACACACACACACACACACACACACACACACACAGATATGTTGATGAAATATCTGACAAGATACTATCAGACCTGTTTACTTCCCGCTCCCAGCGGGAGATTCTCCCGTCAGTACGTGTGTTCTCCCGGTCTCCCGTTGATAGTGTTGATCTCCCGCTCTCGATTTTCGCTTTCTCCCGTCTTCGCCGACAGAAGGAAAAAAAAAAAAAAACGCCGTCTCGAGGTTGTAGCAGGGGTACCGTTCCCTACAGACTGGCCGCCCGCTTATGCAACGGCACTAGGCTAAACGCGTGACTGATAAGTACCCCCCCCGCGGGCAGCGCACTTAACTGAACAAGGCCTTTTCGATTTTGAAGCTGGGGTACAGTATCCAACATACTTGCCGCCCGCTTAAGCAGGGCACTATACTCAGTAGTATAGACTGAACACGCACTCGCGCGCGGGCAGCGCTGTAACTGAACAAGGCCGTTTCTGCTATTAATGCTAGGCCTAAAAAGGCGCGAAAGTTTTCTTTGTCTTAAGGGGCCCAGTTTGCTGTTCACGCTGTTCATCATGGAAGCGAAGAATGTGCGGATTCACGAAACCGATAGTGAAAATGATCAAACTGCCGCAGATGCGTCCAAACCAGCCAAAAAGAAGAAGTACATGCAGAAATTCAAGCCATCCTATTCAAAGGACTTCATTGGCATAGCTTCATCTCCAAGGGGCAGCGATTTTGCATTTTGCCGCAAGTGCAACCTTCACTTCAAATAGGCCATGGCGGTCAGAATGACATCAAACGCACGTGGAAACCGAAGCTCACCACCAAGCAAATGCATTGTGTTCCGATGGAGAGCGCATCACTCGATTTTTCAAGGCAGCCACTCCAGCTGAGACCGAGAAGAACACGCTGGAGTTGGATGTAATTCGAGCTGAGGCAACCTGGTGCCGTGTGATCGCCGAGTGCAACGTGCCGCTGGCGACAGCTGAGAAGCTGTTACAAGCGCAGAAGTACATGTATCATGACAGCCAGATAGCCTCAGGTAGATTTGCATGACAGGAGATTTGCATGACAGACCAGTAGATTTCCCGCGCAACCGATATTTCATATAAATGATTTATATGAAAATATCGGTTGCGCGGGAAATCTACTGGTGATTTGCATGACAGACCAGTAGATTTCCCGCGCAACCGATATTTTCATATAAATGATTTATATGAAAATATCGGTTGCCGGGAAAATCTACTGGTCTGTCATGCAAATCTCCTGGTTTGGGAGGCCAAATCTACTGGTGAGGTGAAAAGGGGGGTAACAGGTCTGTACTATATATTAAAACATCCTGTGCACTGTTCAGTTTTATCATCACTTGCATGACACTACAGTGTTTTTCAATTCACTTTTGTTTGTATTAATTTTGCCTGCTGTTTTTTTTTTTTTTTTGTTTTTTTGTTTTTGTTTGTTTGTTAGTTGCTTTCTTCGATGTTGTTTAAAGTATATTGTTAATTTTCATGTGGTGTTTGCAAGTTAAGTTCCAAGTTAAGTTCCATCAGATCTGTCTGAATGTGACTTAGTTTTACCTACTCTTATCATTCATCTTGGCACAGAAGTGAATTCCATTACACAGTTTTCATTAGTTCTGAGAGAGAGAGAGAGGGAGAAGGGTTGGGGGCAGGGGGAATAATTTGACTTGTACAATTAAAAGGTCAGCGCAGAGTAGTTCAGCTTATGGTACACTTGAGGTAGTAGGTCAAGGATATGGAAAGAGTTCGTGTGATAGAGAAAAATAGAACTTGCTTATGCTGTGTTGTGAAATGTGCCTTTGTCAAGCACATGTGTGGCATGAAGTTGTGCTAGAGAGGCGACAGTTTGGTCCTCATACAGGCTTGACCAGGCTTTCCACTCCCCCTACCCACACCCCTACCCCCTCTCCTCCACTCCCACTCCTGGTCTGTGGATTTCACAGAAAGGTGAAATTAAGAAACAGCAAGAAAACAATTGTTGGGTTAAGGGGTGGGGTAGGGTGACAAGATAGCAGTGGAATTTGTGGAGTGATGTTGGAATTTTGGATGTACTAGTAGAGGGAAAAAAAGAAAACTGACAATATAAGGTTCTGTAAATGCATCTGCACTTGTTGTTGGAATACCATTTTGTCTTGCTGTTTGAAAAGGAAAAATAACGTCACAAGTCTGACACCATGCGTCAGAAAGTAGTCCTGGTCGTGTTGGGCCTAAAACTTGGATGACGCATCACCGGATCTTCAGGTTTGTGGTCAGAACTGCTACCGTTTTTGATGCAAAAGTTTCAGAAATTTTTCTTGGGAGAAGGGAGATGGACAAGCTTCCCGACACCACCTCCTAAACCCCCCCCCCCCCCCCCCCCTTTTTTTTTTTTTTTTTTTTTTTTTTTTTTCAAAGAATTTCAGAGATTCTGGCTGTTTGGTCAGTGGGAGCCCAGGTTACCAAGTCCTTATGAGGTCCTTGAAAGATGCTTGATTTTGATCACCAACAGTGTGTGGGAATTCTGTATGAAGAGAGATGAGAGTGGATTCGGGGGGGGGGGGGGGGGGGGGGGGGGAGTGGGCAAGACGAGAGAGAGTGTGCATGCCTGTAACTCGGCTGTTGTGTGGTACTGGTCAGATATTGATGTGGACTTGGAGCCGCGCAGGGAAGGTAAGAAGGGCTTCGGGTAGCATCAGCAACAGTGTGGCTAGAGCACAGAGACTGCTGTGTGGTGTGTGTGTGAGTGTGTGTGTGCACTCAATGCTGGGTACATACTCCGCCATTATCAAGTATTAGCCCTGTTCACTAACTGTTTGGATCAGCCGGTTGGTATTATCCTCCGGCGGAAAAGTTTTGTCTCTTGAGTGGGTTTTTTTTTTGTCTATACCTGATACTAATGTGGGAATTAGTTTGTCCTGCATATATATATCCAAAGTTTGTCCAGCATGTATATCCAAGTTGTTCAGGTTCTAATCTTTCTAATCGAACTGATTAAGAAATGATTTTTTTTTTTTTCTTTTTTTTTGCTTTTTCAAGTAGTAGTAGGTAGATATATGTATATGTATATACATGTATTAAAATATATATCTGTAGAGATCTGTTTATATCAGTCAGATGTATGTGTAGAGATATATATTACTTGTAGATATATATGTTATGTTAACTTTTTTTTCTCTCCAAATGAACTCCCACCCAGATTCTGTTGGGTGTATATTTGACACGCAACTTATGTAGTCTTACTTATCTATTTTCTACCTTGGTGTTGGAGTAGTGCTGTTCAGCACAATTTGTTTTTCCGTTTGTATTCAGATTCTGTCTGTGTCATCCATGTGCTGATGTATTTTTTAAACATCATTTTTTTACAGTACTCTCCTTTTTGATTACTCCTGATTTGTCCTCATAAACCGCAGCTAGCCATCTATCTGCACGTATCTCCCTGATAGATTTGAAAACCAAGTAGAAGAAGAAAAAAAAAGAGAGAGAGAGAGAGCCGAACTTTTCAATTTTTTGTTTTGTTCGTTCGCGTTTAGTTAAAAAGAAATTGGAGATCCATGTTGACTTCAGATCCTTTGTTTGTTTGTTTTTTTTTTTTTTTTGAAAGAAGTGTGTAGGATTGATTTGAACATCTTGAGAACTAATGAAAGAGAAATGATTATAGACTGGTGAGAAATGAAACGTAGACAAAAACTTTGAAGGTTGATCGTTGTTGTCAACAAAGACAGACAGATAGATGGGTAGCTATGGGGACCTTTCTGGTGTTTATCCCTCAGACATTTGCAGGTGGTTCATGTGCTTTCATGTGCACATTACTGCCTTGGCCTCTTGTTTTCCCTTTCATTTTTTTTTTTTTTTTACAGCGTAGAAAGGAATTGGCATCCTGCATGTGGTGTGGATGACCTTGGTTTATGTCCACTTTGGTTGCTTAATGTTGTTGACTGGTTTGCAGATGTTAATGTTCCCATAAGCCCCAGAACTCCCGTTCACATGGTTCGGTCACGCAGCGATGTAGACTTGAGTGGGGTGAAGGCCAAGGTCAACTCCAATAGGCCGCGGGCCTCCACTCTCTTAGGCGTCCACAAAATGGAGAAGGGGAACACAGCTTCGCTACGTAAGACCCATTTTCACCTCCTGAGATCTCTGAGTAGACACTAGCAGGGGAGGAAGTGTGTGGGGGGGGGTGGGAGACGGAAGATGTGAAAGGTACATCCTCCACTGGCATTGAGGTCTTGTTTTTCTGTAGGCTCCAGGGCAGACTGATCTAGAAGTATCTTTGATTCTGCTTCAAAACTCAAATGGCATCTTCTGATATGACAGACTCAAATCATGGTTTTTACTGCTGAGATTCAAACAAGACTTTCGGCTTGGAATATCTCTTGTTGTACATTCTGCTTGGAAAAATTCCGGTGACAGTTTTAGTCCAAGAACAGCAAACATACATAGCAACTCGCATATGTTCATATCAGTGCACGATCACAAACAGAATGTTGTTGCTTATTATTGTGTTGTTGTTGTGTTGTGTGTGTTGTGTGTGTGTGTGTGTGTGTGTGTGTGTGATTTTTCTTAAGAACTAAGATGGAGGCTGGTTTGATCATGAACAGAATACGATTGCGTATTGATACTCTTGTGTGTGTGTGTGTGTGTGTGTGTGTGTGTGTGTGTGTGTGTGTGATTTTCTTAAGAACTAAGATGAAGTCTAGTCAGTGTGTTTGATCACGAGCAGAATATCATTGTGTATTGATACTTTGTGTGTGTGTGTGTGTGCGTGCGTGCACGTGATTTTCTTATGAACTAGGATGAACGCTGGTCAGTGTGTTTGATGACAGAGTTAACATTTGCACATTAACCTTTCCTCTAATTACATGAGACTTAGAACTAATAGACACACACATAATCATTTATGCACACCTGCTCATTTGGCAGAGATGTGATCTTCACTGTAAATCCATGATTTGAATTTGTCTCAGAAGAAAATGCAACTGGAGGTTGCTGCAGAAGAATATAGATCGAAGTTTGTCTTGTGACATTTACGCTTGAGTGGGGAGGGGTGGGGGTGGGCTTGCTATGGCTCAGTGCACTTGTTTTGGGGGCAGAGATTGACGTGTACTTTCCGGGTTTATTACTGTGCAATTTGTTTTAGTGATTTTGAGTATCTTGTAGTGTAGGATTTATATGTTTGATCGTGTGGATTGTTGTGAGACTTCTTCTAGGACAAGGCTTGACAAAACAGCGATAGCTTGTAGTCAGGATCACCATTTTGGAGATCACCTACATTATTTGAATCGCTGGAGTATCTGGTTAAGCAAGTGCCTAGAGCATTTAGTGAGAGCTTTCGTTCTATGGAGCGAACATTTGGCTTGAGCTTTGCGTGTAGTGTGTGCTTAAGCGTTAGAGTATGGAGCTTTAAGTGTTCAAACTGCTTATGACTTGTTCATTTGTACAAAGGGGCATAATCCATGAAAGCAGAGTGTGGCTACCTTAACGACAGGATTAAAGAAAAAAAAAAAATCATAGGAAAACATTTTATGAGTGATGAATCTCAGACTTGTAGTTTGAGGTATGGCAACAAAAGAAGATCAACGAGGTAATGTCCAGTATTAGGGAATGTGCGTGGTGCTTGGAGTGTGTGTGTGGTGATGGAAACATTTGAGCTAACAAGGGCAGGCGGGCAGATGGTTGTGGTGGGACTGTAAGAGAGGCATGTAACATGGGAGAGGAAGATTGATAAGGGTGTTTTAACTGGGATGTCTGTACTGGGTATTCTAACAACTGGAATCATGAACTCCCAAGTTAAAGGTCACTACTTCCAACTTCCCGCCAATTTTCTTGGAACTCCCCTTTGAACAGCAAAACAAGTCACTTTTTCCAACCTTCCCGCCAATTTCTTGGAACTCCCCTTTGAACAGCAAAACAAGTCACTTTTTCCAACCTTCCCGCCAGTTTCTTGGAACTTCCCTTTGAACAGCGAAACAAGTCACTTTTTCCAACCTTCCCGCCAGTTTCTTGGAACTTCCCTTTGAACAGCGAAACAAGTCACTTTTTCCAACCTTCCCGCCAGTTTCTTGGAACTTCCTTTGAACAGCGAAAAAAGTCACTTTTTCCAACCTTCCCGCCAGTTTCTTGGAACTTCCCTTTGAACAGCGAAACAAGTCACTTTTTCCAACCTTCCCGCCAGTTTCTTGGAACTTCCCTTTGAACAGCGAAACAAGATTTTAAATCGATTGAACAAAGGGGGAAAAAAAAAAATCAGAATTTCGTTGAAATCAGATTTTGGGGTGTAATTTTTTTTTTGGAACGGGGCGTAATTTTTTTTTTGGAAACGGGATGATGACAAGGGACTGGTCAGAACCAGTGTGATGCTCTGTGAAAGCCGGCTGTGACATGCAGGGAAAAAGACCAGTTTCCCCGTGATCAGGTCCAGGCGTTGGCAGCAGTAATGCCTTGGCGTTGAGGCCAGACTTCCTTCTAGGTCCCCCCTGTGCCAGTACAGTACTGGTGTAGGGATGGTGTGCGGTGCGTGGAGGTGGTGTTGAGGTTTCAAAGGAAAGGATCGTGCGGTGGGAAAGCTGGAAGTTTGGGAGTGTCGGGGGGAAGGGGGGGGGGGGGGGACTGACCTCATGGTTGTGGGGATACTGTCAGGCAGTGTATGTGTGTGTGTGTGTGTGTGTGTGTGTGCGAACGCATGCAGATGGGTGCGCATGCACATGCGTGTGTGTGTGTGTGTGTGTGTGTTGAAAAGGCACTTCTGCTTGTATGGAAGATAAAAAAGTTATCTGAGGAAATAATTCATCTCTCTCTTTCTCTCTCTCTCTCTCTCTCTCTCTCTCTCTCTCTCTCTCTCTCTTATCTCACCTTCTCCCTTTCTCTGTCTCTATTCCTCCATATAACTGATGCTTCTTCTTTTTTTTTTTTTTTTGATATATATGTATGTAAATACATAGAGGGTGAACAGGGATGGGAGGGAGATCATATTGATACTAGTTTCATATTTCATTTGTGTAGCTTCTGCTGTTTTTACTTCAGTGGGGAGGAGAAAAGAAAATTACTGATCATGCATGACATAGGACATTTGTTCGGCCTTTGGAGTGGCTTATTTAAATATTAAGAAGGAAAAGAAAGGACAGTAATCCCACGTCTTGTGGAGCCACTGTCAGATATTTATTACTTTACTTTATGAATCTTTTGTTTTTAATCCAAAAAAATATTGGAGGGAAGTCTTCAGTTTAACATCTATGTTAACATGATGTCAGGCTTGAGAGAATAGAGAAATGCAGTTCATAGAAGCTATAGATTTGAGTTGACTTTTTTTTTTTTTTTTTCCAGTTCTGTAGTATTGTGCCTTTCCATCCAGATTTGTTGAAGACTTTTTTTTTTTTTCACAAGTATGCTTGAATGCCATGTGTTTGTTTGAGTTCCTACCTTCGTTTGTTCGTTTATTTTGAGGTTTTTTTTTTTTTTTTTTTTTTTTTCATGTTACATTATCTTCACGTTCATTCCTGTCATTTACATGTTGACTCGGGTCTTTTTATTTCTCACAGTGCACCAGACACCGTACAATATGAAAACACCAATTGTTGATCCACAGATCTGTATCACGCTGTGTCTTTGTGCTAAGTACAGAAGAGATATCCAAGACTTGGAGGTAGAGAAGAGAATGTTTCTTTTTTCAGGTGCCTCTTTTTATTTTTATTTTTTTAAACCAAGGGAAAAATTGGCGCAGGTTGATTATTGAGATTCAGATTTCACAAGAAATGCTAATTATTTCAAAGCACAAAATCAAGTTGACTGTTTCGTTGTTCTCTTGTCTAGGTGATCATTGGCAGTAATGGTATTTTGAAACTAAAAGATTCTTTTTTTTTTCAAAGAAAAATTGAAGTGGCTGTGTCATTTAAAAGGAGACAAGGAAATGGAGGGCCCCCAGTTTTCTGTGAATTTGGTAAATTTCAGCGAAGCATGTGAAATGAAATAAATACGGGCTGCATTTTTTCAGCACACCTGTAGACTATACCTGCACTTGCCTTTTGTCTGTACGGTCAAAGGGGTCAAAGGCTAAATACTGTTGCATCCTGTGTGGCCAGGATTCTGCCACAAGTGAAAAAAAAATCAACAAACGCTTTTCAGACTAGTGGTCTTGGTCATCACTGATCCACAGAGCAGCCTGTACACCACTCCACACTCAGCTTTATGCCAGACTGCGCCGATTAGAAATTTCCAAAATTTCAAAGATTTTCTTTTTTTTTTTTTTTTACTCTCAGGGAACATTGGTGATGAAATGCGGCGTAGGGTGTGTCCTGAACTAAGTGTTTGGAAGAAGTCAGCAGCTTGTTTCAAGGTGGATGTCATGTGATACGTTGTACCATGCGTGTTGGCTTGATTCGGGGGTTTTTTGTTTTTTTTTTTTTGCCTTTGTTGATTGTCAGTGCTTTCAGAACCCTGCTGGACAAGGTAAGTAGATATGTGTGTGAGTGTGAGAGAGAGAACTCTTTGTGTTGTGTTGGTTGTGCGGGGTTGGTGTTGATGTCAGATTTGTTAAGTCAGAAGAAAAAAAGAAACCTCTGTAGTGCTGTGTGTGTTGTGCATGCTCGCGTGTATGTGCAGACAGTGATATCTTCCATCTTCTGGAAGATTTGAAAAACAACGATCAAACAGCCAAGTGAAACAAGAGTTCATGAAGACTCTCTCTCTCTCTCTCTCTCTCTCTCTCTCTCTCTCTCTCTCTCTCTCTCTCTCACTCTGACTATCTGTCTGTCTTGTCTTTTTCACCTTCTTTAAGTAAAGCCATCAGCTTGCTTTACCCATTACATTGTGAGGGAAGCTCAGGATGAAAGACTCTCTCTCTCTCTCTCTCTCTCTCTCTCTCTCTCTCTCTCTCTCTCTCTCTCCATGTGTCTCTATCTGTCTGTCTCTCTCTCTCTCTGTCTTTCACACACACACACCCCTTTCACTACATCTGTCCGTCTCTCTCTCTCTCTCTCTCTCTCTCTCTCTCTCTCTCTCTCTCTCTCTCTCTATGTGTGTCTCTCTCTCTATGTGTCTTTGTCTGTCTGTCTGTCTCTCTCTCTGTGTCTTTCTCTCCCCCCCCCCCCCCTTCACTACATCTGTCTGTCCCTCTCTCTCTCTCACTCTCTCTCTCTCACTCACACACACAGTCTCTTTAATCCACTTGCTTGCTTTAACCCTTTACACTTTAAGACAAGTTCAGTTTGAAAGTTACCCCCACCACGGAAAGTCCACAAGCGGCGATGGCTGGGGGCCCAGTGTTTGATCAGTGTTCTCGCCCATAAAGAGAGGGCCTGGAAGGGGGAGGGGAGGGGGAGGGGGGGCTGTGGGATTCAGAGATTTGGGGGGGGGGGGGGGGGGGGTAGAGTACATACGCAATTACTGCGATGTACATAGCCTGGAAATCTTGTTGCCGTTTTTTAGGAATGCAATGACAGGCTGGATTGCCTGAAGGCAACCGAAAAAGATTGGTTTGTGTGGAGATGGGAGGGGGGGGGGACAGGGGTGGGGGGGGGGGGGATGGGAGGGAGGGAATGAGTGCAGCCCGGGCTGTACAAACTAGTTGATGATGTCATCTCTGATTATGCTCCACGCTCAGGTACACACTGGGAGGCATGGACAGGGAATGCGCGTGTACACACACAGGTGTGCATACACACGCTTACTGATACGCACATCGTCATGCATGCACGCACCCTTACACACTTATAAACACGCAACATACACTTACAGAAAGATGCATGCGTGGGCATACGCAAGCTCAGGCAAGGTTTTAAGTTACCGCTCACTGTTTATTTGAATTCATGTTTATTCCTTTTTTTCTTCTTCTTCTTTTTTTTTTTAATGCTCTGCAGTTTGGTAAGTTTAACTCTTTTAATTTTCACTCTTTCTTTTTTTTTTTTTTTTTTTTTTTTTTTTTTTTTGTTAAATCACAGAATATGGTAAGACAGGGAATGGAATTTATCATTATGTTTTTTTTAACAGAGTGAATGGTATAGGGGCTTTGCAGGGGAGCTGCAGCATAAGCAGTCACAATCCATTCAGTAGTATACCATGGAACACACACACACACACACACACACACACACACACACACACACACACTGTCCTTTGTGTGGAATGGTGTTGAGCAAGGTAACTGGTGGTCGTTCATCCAGGGTATACCATGGAACACAGAGGCCTTTGTGTGGTGGGCAACAGTCATTCAGACCAGTAGGTGGAGCGTGTTAATCATTTGTGACCTATGGGTGTCATTCATCCAGTGTACCATATAACACTGAAACCCGTCCGTTTTCAAAGTGAGATGACCTGCAGGCAGATAAATCGAAACAAATTTTTAAAAGGGATTTTAAGTAAATCCACCAGTTCACATGGGCGAAAACAAATTACAAGACAAAAGACAATGCGTTTCGACCCCATAGATCTTCCTCAGGCAAGAAAACCAACATTCAGGATACTGAAAACGAAGAACAAGCAGTAAGTTATCTTATCAAATTGAAATCGTTGTTTGAAGTGCCAGTGATTGTGACCCGTGGTCGTTGGTTCAGCGTGCCACGGAGGGTCAGTCATGCAGACCTTTGTATAGATTGTGACGATCGTCGTTATTTGTGGTTGTCATTCGTTTAGTGACCCTGAACTCAGATCTTTGTGTGGTATGTGCCAGTTGATCGTTCGAGGTTTGTGTGGAGAGCGTCGGTCCTTCAGATCTATGTGTGGGGCATGCCAGTTGAATGTCTTTCAGAGTGCTTCAGTCATCATGACCTTGTGTGGAGTGCCGCAATCCTTGTGACCCTCAAGTCATTGTTCATGTAGTGCGCCTTGGAAGCGGCAGACCTTTTTGTGGATTGTGTCAATTGTTGGGGCCATTTTGTGGATTGTATCAGTCATTCTGACCTTTTGTGGATTGTGTCAGTCATTCTGACCTTTTATAGATTGTGTCAATCATTTAGGCCTTTTTGTGGATTATGTCAATCGTTCAGGCCATTTTGTGGATTGTGTCAGTCGTTCTGACCTTTTGTGGATTGTGTCGATCATTCGGACCTTTTGTGGATTGTGTCGATCATTCGGACCTTTTTGTGGATTATGTCAATCGTTCAGGCCATTTTGTGGATTGTGTCAGTCATTCGGACCTTTTTGTGGATTGTGTCGATCATTCGGACTTTTTGTGGATTGTGTCAATCATTCGGACCTTTTGTGGATTTAGTCAATCATTCAGACCTTTGTGTGGATTATGTCAACAGTCATTCAGACCTTTGTGTGGAGTGTGACAGTCATTCAGACCTTTGTGTGGAGTGTGACAAGTCATCAGACCTTTGTGTGGAGTGTGACAGTCGTTCAGACCTTTGTGTGGAGTGTGACAGTCATTCAGACCTTTGTGTGGAGTGTGTGACAGTCGTTCAGACCTTTGTGTGGAGTGTGACAGTCATTCAGAGACAATTTCAGTGTGGGGGTGAGAGTGTCATTCATTCAAAAACCTGTGTCTGTCTGTCATCCAGGCCACCTTGTGGATGGAGAGCGTCAGTGGGGGGTTATGTCAGTCACCGTTCAGGCATTCTTGTGTGGTCATTCAGACCTTGCGTTCGTTTGTGTAGTGTGTGCCAGTCATGCAGACGTTTGTGTGGAAAGTGTTAGTCATTCGGACATGTCGCGTTTATTAAATGTGTTAATCACACAGACCTTTGTGTCAGTGGAGTGTGTTTGGAATTTGTGTGGGTTTTGCCGGTCATTCAGTCCTTTGTGTGGATGGAATGTGCCAAACATGCTGT